>CM073131.1:22197600-22475100 GCA_037039145.1 Fundulus diaphanus
CTTCCATCTTACTAACTTTAATTGAGATATCAATGTTTTCTCTAATTGTAGCCTCCTTTGCAACCTTATCTGCCTTTTCATTTCCTTTTATTCCCATATGTGCTGGTACCCACAAAAATATAACTGTAATTCCCATCATTTGAATTCTGAACAATGTTTGCTGGATTTCTATTAAAATATCTGGTCTACTATCTGAATGACTTCTCTGTAAACTGATTAATGATGAAGATGAATCTGAACAAATTATTACTCTCAGTGGTCTTATTTCCTCTACCCATTGTACTGCCAACAGAATTGCTACCATTTCTCCTGTATATACTGATATGTTATCACTGATCCTCTTTCCTATTGTAATTTTAAACTCTGGAACAATAACTGATACTCCTATCTTATTAACTAAACTTTTTGATGCATCTGTGTATATCTGAATGAAACTATAATAACTGTTAATATATTTCTGTATTGTATCTGAATTCAAAATAAACTCCCTATCTTTGTTTTTCTTTTTTAATAATTTCAAATCTACTTTTGCTTCAGGTACTATCCAAGGTGGAACTGCTGGCATTGGTACTGTCGGACTGAAAATTAAATCAACTAATTCTAACTCTGTTGCTTTTTGTTTAACTGTCCATCCAAAGCTATTTTTCTCCCTTTTCTCCATTTCCCAACAAGACTTTAAAGTGCTTTGTGCTGGATGATTATCACTATGACCTTTTAAATTAGCCCAATAATTTAAAGACAACTGAGTTCTTCTCAGCTCTAATGGCATTTCTCCCATTTCCACCTGGAGTGCTGCTGTTGGAGTTGTTTTAAATGCCCCTGTACATAATCTCAAAGCCTGAAACTGGATGTTGTCTAACTTTTTTAAAGATGAACTCGATGCAGATCCATACACCACACAACCATAATCCAATACTGACCTAATTAATCCACAGTAAATGGCCTTCAATGCTTTTCTATCAGCCCCCCAATCACTTCCCACCAAACATCTCATAACATTTAACACCTTCCTACATTTGTCCTGTATTTTCTGTATATGTACACTCCATGTTATCCCCTCGTCAAACCATAACCCCAAAAACTTAAAGTGTTTTACTCTTTCTAATTCTTGATTATACATTTTTAGTTTTATCTCTGTACTAATTCTTTTCTTTGTAAAAAACATTGTCTTTGTCTTATCTACTGAGAATTTGAAACCCCATTTATATGACCACTGTTCTATTTCTGTTATTGCATCCTGTAGCTTTTTAACAATAAATTTCAAATTTTTCCCCCTCTTCCAAATTGCCCCATCATCCGCAAAAAGAGAAAACCCCATCCCATTCCCTATTTCCTTGAAAACATCATTAATTAATATAGAGAATAATAAAGGACTCACTATGCTCCCTTGAGGTGTTCCGTTCTCTACCCTATATTTCCTCGAATAATTCTTCCCTATTCTAACTTGTATTAATCTCCCTTGTAAAAAATCCTTAATCCATCTAAATATTCGTCCTTTAATTCCTAACTGACACAGTCTAATTAACAATCCTTCTCTCCACATCATATCATACGCCTTCTCTATGTCAAAGAAGACAGCCACCACACTTTCTTTGTTAACCTGTGCTTTTCTAATTTCATGTTCTAAACATACAGCTGGATCCATTGTATTTCTCCCTTTCCTAAAACCACTTTGGTATTTAGCTATAGATCCTTTCTTTTCCATATAATATGTTAGCCTTTCATTTATCATTTTCTCCATTATCTTACATATGTTAGATGTTAAAGCAATTGGTCTATAATTTCCTGGATTAGTACCATCTTTTCCTGGTTTGCGTATTGGCACCACCACAGCCTCCTTCCAGCTCTGTGGCAGTTTCCCATCCTCCCATACTTTATTATATAATTCTAATAATACTTCCTTTGATTTTATATTGAGTTGATTTCTCATTACATAACAAATCTGATCCTTTCCTGGTGCTGACGTCTTAGATTTCTGGATAGCACGTTTTAGTTCTGTCATTGTAAAAGGTTTGTTTAATAAATCATTATAATTTTCTTCTTGTTGTAACTCTTCATTCTCCCTTACAGTTTTTTCTCTCCCTCTTTTTCCTTCTTCACTAATATTATCTGAGCTGTGAATTTTTACAAAAGTTTTAGCCAGCATCTCTGCCTTTTCCTCATCTCTCACTGCTATTATTTGTCCATCTTTTAAAACTGGGTATCCATACTCTCGTTTTATACCATTCATTCTTTTTATCATACCCCAAACTTTACCAATCTCTGTCTCTCTTCCTACTGAACAACAAAACTTCCTCCAGTATTCTTTCTTTGCACTTTTTATAATTCTCCTTACATTTGCTTGAGATTTTTTATAATTAATAAAATTCTCAAAACAATGATTTCTTTTTACCAATTTAAAAGCTTTATTTCGAGATTTTATCGCTTTTTCACATTCCTTTGTCCACCATGGAACAATCTTATTTTTACGCTTTCCTTCCTTCTTTTTTATTGACTTTTCTGCAGCCTGTAGAATAACTTTACAAATTAAAATATTTAAATTTTCAACATCTTCATTTCTATCAATTTTTTCAATTTCTTGTTCGCTAATATTTCTAAATTTATCCCAGTCAGCACTACTAAATGACCATTTCTTCAATCCTACTGTTTCATATTCTTCTACATTCAATCCTACTACTGTTATGATTGGATAATGGTCACTTCCTACTGTTGTTCCTCTGACTACTTCCCATGTGCAAATGCCGGCTAATGAATCTGAAACTAATGTGAGATCTAGTGCTGTTTCTGTACCCGTTCTGATATTTAATCTTGTTCCTCTTCCATCATTTAAACACACTAAATTTGTCATCTCCATCACCTCCTCAATCACCATCCCATTAGCATCATTACTGTTACCCCATAATGAGCTATGTGCATTAAAATCCCCACACCAAATCACCTTCCCTACTAACTGTACCACCAGTTCCTCTAGCAACTCTAAAGACAATTTTTTACATGGATTATAAAAGTTAACAACTTTAATATTTCCTTCTTTAGTCCATACTTCAGTTATTAAATATTCTAACTCTTTCCCTTTTCCTATAACTCTATATTGCATTCCTTGTTTAATAAATATTATACATCCTCCTCCACTACCCTCCCCCCTATCTCTACGAATACTATCGTACCCTTTAATAACAAATTCTAATTCTGATTTAAGCCAAGTTTCTTGAACACATATGATATCTGGTTTATTTTTTAAATCTCTAATAAATCCTTTAAACTCCTGCCCATTTGCTATTAAGCTTCTTGCATTCCATTGTAAAATAATCAGTTTGCCTTATCACTTGCTCCTCCTGCTTTCCCATCTGATTCAAGTCTTGTTTTAATTTGCTCCCAAGATATATCTTTTATGCCCAAAAACTTCTCAGCTCCCTTAACTATTATTTTAATTTTCTCAGTTTTATGTTTAACTTGATCCGTACAGTTGATCACGTATGCCATAAACAAAATAATCTTATCCACTGACAGTCCTGGATTTGCTTTCTCTGTTTGACCTGGTTCTTTTCTCGACACCTGTATAACATTGTCAGTTTCCACTCTTCCTTTTTGTCCTTGTACTGTCTTCACTGCTTCTGCATAACTTATGTTGTTAACTGTTTTAACCTGTTGTATTTTCACAGCCCTTTTCCTAACTTCACATCCTCCATATGTTACCCTGTGTTGGCCACCACAATTACAACATTTATCCTGCACCTTTTCCTTACAATCCTCCACCCTATGCTCATCTCCACATTTAGGACATCTCTGTTTCCCTTTGCAAGCCACTGCTATATGTCCATATCTCTGGCATTTGTAGCATCGTAGTGGTGGGGGGATGTATGGCCTAACTGGAAAAATCATGCATCCTATTTTCACTTTTTCTGGCAACACTGACTCCTGAAACTCCAGAAGAAGCGACAAGCTCTCAACTCTTTCATCATTTACTGTTCTCATAAGTCTTTTAATTCTGCTCACCTCACCTCCATTTATACTGCGTTTAAGTTTGTCCAAGTCTTCCTCCACTGGTATCCCTGTTATCACCCCCCTTGTGACTTTACTTTCACCCATAATCTTTCTCTCACTAATTATTTTCTTACACACACTTTCAACTTCCCACGCTTTGTTTTTCTGTTCCTCTGTTTTGCACACTATAAACAGGCTTCCATCTCTCAAAATCCTCGCCATTTCCACATCTCCAAGCTTCTTTTTTAACTCCCTGGATACTGCTATAGGACTTAAACTGATATGCTCATCTTCTTTCCTAAATTTCAGGATGATTTTAACTTCCTTTTTCCCAGCCTTTTTCCGCACAAACCCACTAGCTTCATCAGAACTGCTCTCTTCCAAACTCCTTTTACTTCCTTGACTCGTCATCCACCCTCCTTCTGCTCTACTCAGCCCAATTCCTCCTCTCCTATTAGCCACTGGAGTCCAGTCGCCATAATCCATTTCCCCATCTTCCTCTACTTCCTGAGTAGCCATTCTGACCCATTCACAAACCAGCTTATGCCAACCGCCGATGAGCTGTCCTCCTCCCTGCCCGTAGCTCTGCAGCGTCTCCTGGTTTCACGTAGCGCCGACCACCTTTTGCGTTCACAACTCCCAGCTCCGACCGCAACTCCAACACAACTCAAAACCACCGCGCTCGAGCTCCCTACCGACTGCCTCCATGTGGAGCAGAGCCCTGCTTTTAAAGCCACAGGCTCCGCCCACAGGAAGTTCAAACAAGCAAACAAAAACCAAACAAACAAAAACATCTTAGCAATTACTTCCAACTCAAATAAATTAAAGTATACAAAATAATAATAAGGAAAAAAATAAACTTACAATCAAAAATACAGTACTCAATTTAACAAAACACTCATCACTTCTGATAACATCACATCATCATGTGACTCCCTCCCAGCACACCACAGTCCAGCAATAAGCCTGCTTGAAAACAGAACCGGGAGAATGTTTGAAACTGAAACAAAGGTTAGAATAAATGCTAACTGAAGCAGGAACACCGTGTGTGCACCCACAATGAACCACATCAGTTTAGCTGCAACAAAAAGTTTAGAGAAGATGTATGTGTCTGTGTGTGCAGGTGTGCTTGCATGCTGATGCAGACTTATAACTACGTTCTGGCTCGTGACGGCTCCTCCGTCACAATCAAATATGAGTCTACACTTCAACAATAAATGTCTTTGTGAGAAAACAAAAGTAAATGTTAAAATGGCAGAGATGTCGGAAAGTACCGACAAGTCCGTACCTGATCCAGCAGGCTGCGGCACCACGCAGTGAGAGACTGCGGAGTTACAGCATGACCGCAGGACATCTCAGCTCGGAGACCATCATCTCCTTCGTCGGCCGCTAAAGGAGCAGAAAACACAATAAAGACCCTCCATCATTGATGAAAACCCCGTATTTTTAATAACGAGATCTTAAAACACAATATTCTCTCGGTTTTTAAGCAACGTGACCACTGCAACCTCATTCCAGCTCGTACCCATCAACACCATCATAAACCCAGACTAAATGTCGACAGCATAGGTTTCGCTCCTTACGTATCGGATCCAGATCATCGGGTCTGTTGACGAATTTCAGGGTCGTGTCTCTTCGGTCGTATCGTTTCTCGTCCTGACCCGGTCTACTCATTTTGGATCAGCTCGGAACCTCTGCGCTGCTCCCCATCAGAACAACTGGCTTCCGCGCGCAGCCGACAGACGACGGGCTCTGGAGTAGCCGCTGCTGCGTCACTTGCAAAGCATGTTTACTTTCAGTTTCTTGCCCTTTTATTTTTTAGTACACTTTCATTTACAAGAAGCCACAAGCTTAAAGAAAATGATTTATTAAGATACATGCTTTTCAATTATTGAGTTTAATTAGCCATGCAAGAACACAACACTTATAAAGGTATATAAGTGTGCAGTTACGTTTAACGTTTGATTTGCTACTGCTGTTATAAACGCTTGACTAATGGGTGTTTTAATGTGATACGATTAAAACCCCAAAGTTCACACGTGTATGGGGTCAAATGCTGACATAGCCACTTGCACTTGTGCGCTCCACAAAAACAACATGACAGCAGTGGTGGTGGATACTGTCAGACCTGGGGTACTAGATATACCGAACAGCTGGCAGAATAAGAACCGCGACAGCTCAACAGCTTTGGGAGAAACAGAAAATAGAAAGTAAAAAAATGTATTTGTGACCTGTCTGACGTCACACCCTTCGTGTTCTGGTTTGCCCGCATTTCGCAGCCAGCTGGAGAAACGGAGCGGCAGCCGGGAGCGCAGCAGACGGTGGGAAGATGGGGAAAATCTACCAGGTAGTGGTTCATGGGCTGAGAGGGCAGAAGCTGTTGCTCGACCTCTGCAACACCGAGGAGCAGATGAAGACGATGACGGTGGGACAGCTGAAGGAGAGGATCGCTGAGAAGCTCCCTGAGACCGCAGGTAAACACTTGAACGTTCAAGAGACGCGCAAGAGGGCCACCCGACTCAGGGTCTGAAATAATACTGGTTTGGCGAGGGTGCTGCATAATATGACCTCTGGTGTCTTTGGTTTACTTCTGTCTGCCAGTTTATGGCAAATAGCTGTTTTCAACTTCGCCCCGATCGACGGGACAGGCTGTTAAGTGTGACAGATTTATGTTCGTTTTTGAGAATTAAAGCGGGCTTTTAATTAATGTATTTAATTCAGAGCTACACCTTTCAATAAAAAGCTGATATTTAAGAGGAAACAACTTCTGCGAATCAAAATTGAAAGTAAATGATTCGACTGACTCATTTCTTTTTGTGGTTCAGCTTAACAGTGCCATAACGGCAGAGCACAGTTTATTTTGTAGACACCTTTAGGTAAATAATGATAATTTAAAAAACGCTTAAATGTGCAAAACGTTTTTAAAGCACACATGCAAAATGTGTGATGTGTGTGTGTGTGTGTGTGTGTGTGTGTGTGGGTGCGGGCGGTGTTGCGGGGGTAATTGATTTATTTAGAGATTGCTCATTGATCAAACGAACAAATACCCCTCCAACTTTTTCAGGAATTAATTCTGACTATAGCATGTTATTTGTTGACAATCTATTTCTAAATCTAATTTTCATCTGTGTGTGTTTTCTTCTTTGTGTTTTTTTCCAGGAGAGGAAAACCTGCGGCTGATCTTTACGGACAAGATGCTGGAAGGAGACACGTCTCTGCTGTCTGATTATGGAATCCAGCACATGTCCGTCGTCCATCTGGTGATCAGGGTCCCTGGAGGAGGAAGTCCATAACTGGGACCATCTGGACCTTCTTTTTTACCTGCTGCTGCTGACGACTGCGAGGGATCCTGTTAACTCTTGACTCTTGTTTACAAATAATAAAGCTTTAATGATTAATAATAAAAAAAAAACATAGATAATGTTTCATATGTGTGTTAAAATGTAACAACTCTCTTTTATTCAGCTATTTTCAACCAAAGTTTCTGTTGTTCCATAAAATAAAGCTATTTGAGGAAATAAAAATTCTTGTGCTGATATTAGGACCCTACACCGAACATAACTGTCTCTTGGGGAGTATTTGTTGCAAGATAACAATAAAAAAGTTAATATTTAGTGTTGATCAAAGAGTGTCACAAGCTAATTTACAGTTTTATCCAGAAATAGATCTGTGCCTTTTTGTGTGCTATATGTGCTCCAGACATATTTTGATGCAGTTCAGAGGACTTTTTGACATTTTAAATCAGCTTCCAGTGCTAAGAAACAAAACTTAAGTTGTGCTCCAACTCATATTTAAAACTTCATGGTTCAGCGATCGAGTGTACTGTGTGGATGCAAATCCTCACAAAAGTCGTTTAGGTGTTGTCTTTTGCTCTAAAAGCTAAAAAAGACTGGTCTTTCTGGTCTGCATATAAAGTACGGGAATTTACCAAAACGTACGAGTTAGAGAATAAATTATAAACATTCTCTCTCCCCTTATGGATTTATCTCCAAGATCAGCTGAATCTGAATGAACATGTCTTTCCAAGTGATTCAAATCTTATATTTTCTTCTTGAGTATTGACACTGTTGACAAACTCAAGCACCTGGACGTCAATGTTCTCTCTGCTATACAAGTCTCCTTCTTCTAAGAATGAGGCAAATAAAGCTGCCCAACACTGATTACTGCGGGCCTTCTAAACTGAAACTTATCTCTTGCTGCCATTTTTCGCGTCACTCAGTTTGTTCAAATGTTTAGAGGCTGAAATATCATCTGTGTATCAAAGTTTTACGTCAATTCAAAGAGGTCCCATTATTTGGTCACTTTTGTGTTTTTCTTATTCAAAGGCAAAATGTCCGACCGCCTGTGAATGCACCACCATCTAGAAGAGAAAGAGAAAGCTGCAGAGGTTTTTGTTTTTTTTATACTGACGTGTTATAGAGCACAGAGAGCCTCTAAATCAAGTCGGAGTTTTTGTTTCCCGTAGATTTCAGCAATGTATGAACCCGGGAGGTACGTTCAATGCTTTGTTTTTCCTTCACGTTTTTTTTTGTTAACCCCATAGGGATCCATTTGACTGCTATCTATGTCGTATAGCTGATCACCAGGAAGTAAAACACATCAAGAATGAGCTGGTGGTCTTCTACAGGTAAGACCTCCCAAATATTCTGAATAATATCAGAGAAAAGAAAGCCAAACATTTTAATTAAGTAAGAGTAGTGTTACTTCAATCTAATAGGATTCAAGTAGAAAAGGTTAACAAAGAAATGACCTAAATAAAGGTAAAGATGTTTTTTATGAGGATATAACAAGTACTGACAGTAAACTTTGATTGTAATGTCAGATTTATTATAAAGAAATCAAAAATGACATCATTAAATAATGTGCAATTGGTGGTATGTTCATATAGCAAAATTAAAAAAATGACCCAAAAAAATAACATCTTTACAAACAAAACAGTCTCACTTTTTCACAACATAAAGCAAATACAAAGATTCATGGTTTCCAAAGGTTTGTGCGAATAAAATGTTGCATTTGTAATAACGAGTGCTCCAGTTGCAATATCAAGTCTTTTTAGATGTGCCTCTACCGACTTCACTCTGTTCTTTCATTTCTTTTTGCAAAATAGTCTCAAGACTTTTGCAGCCTCTAGCAGGTCTTCTGCAACATGTGTCGGTATTTATCTACAGCCGTCTTCCCCTCAGGTCTGAGACTGACCAGCTCCCCTTAAGAAAAAAATTCCCACAGGATGATGCTGGCAACCAGAATTTGAGGATGGTTTGTCATAGAGTTCATTTTCCTCCACATAGCATCGTAAATGTAGACAGAGAGTTTAATTCAATTGTCATCTGCCCAGAGTGTCTTCTTCCACATATTTACTGTTTTCTACATGACTTGTGTGAAAAACATCCTTTTTTGCTGACTTTCAGTTTGCCGCACTTCTACAGAGGCCAGATTAATGGAGTTCGTGACTAACAGTCATCCTCTTAGCAGACTTTTCCTCTGGAATCACTGCCTCTTGATGGCTTCTCTGATTAATGCTCTCCTTGCCCGACCTGTCAGTTTAGGTGGATGGCCATGTCTTTGTAAACTTGCATTTATGCCAAACTCTTTTACTTTTCATATCATGACTGGAAAAGAACAGAGCTCTGTGAAATATTCAGATCTTCCTCCCTGACCTGTTTGTTGTGTTCCTTGGTCCTCATGTTGCTGTCTGTTCACTAATGTTCTTTAACAAACCCCTGAGACTCTCACTGAACCACTTGATAAAAAAAAAACAGAATAAAAAAAAAATTAAACTATGTTTAATTTTGTCAAAATTCTGCACTACTTTGATTTGGTCCATTGCATAAAATTACTGTCAAATTAATTGGAATTCGTGGTTCTAGCACAACAAAATGTGAAAATGTTGAAGGGGTCTACAACTATTTTAAACCCATGTGAATGAATCGAGAGCAATGATGTTTCTGCCATTTAACTTAAAGATACTGATCATATAATCATTGGGTTAAAAGCAGCTAGAACCAAAAACATTTTCTTCTTTTGTGGTGTGAACAAAACAATTTAGCTCATTTGGGACCACTTCAAAAAGGCCTTATAATTGTTTCCAAAGAGTTGTTTAATCAAAAATCAATGTTTGGGGTCAATCTGTTGTTTTATTAGGGTAAAATAGTCTAACCCAGCAAAATATGCCACAGCCGATCATTGAGTCTTGTCTGACATTAGTCAGTTCTGTCATTTACATTTTTAATCTTTGTCTTCCAGAGGCTAAGTACCACGGCCTGTTCAACTATGGGGCAACGTGTTACCTGAACAGTGTGCTGCAGGTTCTGTTCAGGACTGAAGAATTCAGGGAAACTGTGAACAGGTTTGTTTTTAAAGGTTTGTGCGTTTAACTTTTTGCCAAGGTAACATCTTCAAATGCTGGACATTCATTTGCATTTTGTTTGTGGTTTTCCAGTCCTGATGAAAATCGTATTGATCGTCATCTTAAAGAATTGTTTGAGAAATTACCGAAACGGACAGCGTCTACACGTGACATATTGAAAGCCCTTGATGTCGACAATGGTACGGCATGAAACAGATCAGTTTGATCCCTTTTTACTTTTTAGCAAATGTCTTCAAATTATCATGATAATAGATGGCAACAAATTAAAAATACTAAACTGTATTTTATAGGTTCTGGCCTATTTTATAGATCATTCAGATAAATCTTTTGAATTTCCTTCCTTCTTCCAGTGTATGAACAGAAAGACGCTGCAGAGTACTTTGAAAGGATCTTAAAGAAGACCAGTGAAAATGCAGCACAGGTACCATTATTACTTACAAAGAATACACTGTACAAGGCATAAAAGCATAAAATATAAAAGCATGCTGTTATATATATATATATACATGGTGTTTATTTGTGTGTTTAAGATCTTCCATGGACAGCTGACTCACAGGACCACCTGTTTAGAATGTCAGACAGAGACTAACAATGAAGGGCCATTCTGGCATCTTCCTCTTGAACTGGGAGATTCCTGTGGCGGAAACTACAGCGTGGTGAGGATCTGATAAGCTGTGAAGTTCATATTTTACTGTTGCAAGGGGTCAATGTTCAATGAAACAGATATGATCTTTTTATACATAAACAACACTCAAAGGAGCAATAAGTAAGAAATGTACTGTAAAATTAACAAAAATCCTTCTTAATTCTCACCCGGGATGGAAGTAACATTCCCGATAAACAATTGATCCTCTCTATCAAAAATGTCTTTGTCACGTTGTGGAACTACTTCGGTTCAGAGTGTAGCCCGTGTTTACTTCCTGGTTCTTGAGCCATGAGAGATCAAACAGCGTCTGACAGTTAACAGATGAGTTTAACAGGAAAGAAAACTAGTATTGATTTATCACAAAGTTTTTTGTTCCATTCCTTATCACAGGGTGTCACTTTTAAACTTCTTTATAGCCTGAACAACTGAGCGAAATACAGTACCTGTAATAACTTCTCCACTTTACCATCCAAACGCCGGGGATCCATGAAGCTCTCTTGGCTATTTGAGGTTGACCAGTCACTGTCTCTGTTTAGTTCACACATACTGTATGTTGAAATAGGACTTTTATTAACCCATAAAATAACAAACAAAAGTATTTACTCCTCTGGAACGTTTTAACGTGTGATTTTATGTGATAGACCAGTAAAAAAAAAATAGTGCATAATTATGATGTGGAAGGGAAAATTCAAATTCATAATCACCATTTTGTTAAAAACAGGATTTGCAGGACCCAGTATTCAGCCAGACAAGCAGAGATTTGGATAAAAGGTAATTTATTAAACAGATGACGAACAGGCAGAAACAAAAACAGCATCAAGTCAAAAACGGGACGACAGCGTCCAAAAACCAAAAATAGTCCCGACCCGACAAACGGCAAACTCAATAATCACAACGGGACAGGCAAGCACTTATACCAAAAAACAGATCCAGTGAGGAAACGGGCAGGCAGTCAGAACAGACAGGGGTCAGGCAAATAGGTCAGACAGGTAAACAAGTAAATCAGGGGTCAGGCTGGCTCAGAAATTCAGAGGGTAATCGGGTCAGATCAACTGGCAAACAATGAACAGAGAATGCTGGACTAGACTCACCAACAGGCACGGAGTAATCTGGCAAAGAGCAATGGACAGAGGCAGGCTTAAATAGGGGAGAGAACAGGTGAACGGAGCAGAAAACGAATTACTGGGAACAGGTGGAGCTAATCAAAGGAAGGGTGGTGAACAGAAATCTTTTTGGTTCAATTATTTTCTTCTCACTTGACCCAGAATTTGTAATTGTCTACTCTCAGCAACAAAAATGAGACTCTCTTTCTTTGAAAACAGTTACAGTTCCTAGGCTAGTTTGTTAAGTAGGTGCTCCCAGGTCTACCTTTGAGTAAAAGTTGCCAGATATTTGTGTTTATAAAATTAATAAAAAATCTAAAATCTATTTTGTATTGGATCTAACATTTCTATTATAGGAAGATTTCAGTTTATCTGGATTTTTTTTGAAAGGCCTCATATCAATGGAAATAGTTTTATTATAGTTATTACTTATTGAATAATGTTATAATTGCTTTTCTGAACATATAATTTGTTAAAGCCAGCTTAAAAACGTTTTAAACTGATAAGTGCTTTTTCCTAAGATGTAAATATAGTAATTTTTTTTAGGAGAATGGTATCAAGATGTTTTTCACACCAACAACATTTGATGGAGAAAACCAGATGTACTGTGAGAAATGTGATGCTAAAGTTGATGCCAGCACAGTGAGTAAATATTTGGTGTATTTAGGTGTTGATGAGAGAATTGATAAATACTAATATTGCAATGTTTTAGCTATATTTCTTTATACCCTGGGGTATCTATTTTGTTCTTCAGAAATATGTAATAACTCACCATCCAGATGTCCTGCTTCTTCTGCTGAAGAGGTTTGACTTCAGCTACAAGTACATGTCATACATCAAAATCAACTGTGACGTCGATATTCCCCACACCTTAAAGATACCGGAGGTAAACATCTTCTGCATTAGAACTGGTTATGATGCTGAATGGTTGCTTTGATTTATTTATTTATTCTTCTCTCCTCCTGTTCCTAACAAATATTCTTCCATGTGGATCAGAATCAGACATATGAGCTCTATGCAGTCGTGGAGCATGTTGGTGATCTCAGAGGTGGGCATTACACTGCCATAATCAAACCCAAGGATGAGGAACCACAGTGGTACACCTTTAATGACACTTGTGTCACACCGGTAAAACTAATTCAATCTTTTTTTCACCAACAAATTATTTTGCTCAACATTTGAGTTGTAAAAGATTGTATTAGAGAACAAAAACAATTAATCAGATCATTTCTTTGCTCTTTTCTCCTCTCAGCTTGGCCAGAATTCTTTTCTTGACAATAGAAACACTGAAAAGTAAGTTTAAAAGACTGCTGACTGCTGTTTTTATCGTGCTGCATGAATGATGCAGTCACAAACTGTCAGCCTTTATTTATCCAGTATCACAACCCTACATTAAAGTGATACAAGGATAATCTGAGCTCAATTTAGACTTCAACTCATTGTGATTTAAGTCAGGCATCTTTTACCAATAAATCATCAGTAACTCTAATGATATTTCATGTAAAATCTGAAATACACTCAGTTACCAGCATTTGCTTTTTTAGACACTGTTTAGATTTTTCTTTTAATATTTACAGATGCAATAACAGTTAAGGTAAGGTTAAAGTCAAAAGCTCACTGCCAGTGCACCTCTGATCACCAACGAAAGAGATATTTTCTCTGGGGAATTCTTATAAACAGCATTAGCTTTATGAGTTAATCTTTTCTTCCTGTAATTTGTCATGAATTGTGTGGTTGAAGCAGGGCCAAATTGCATATAAGAGTGTAGGAGCAGCATGGTGAATTATAGGCATTGATAATTAATAGTAATACATTTATTGGCCCAAAATGGGGATATTCGAGTGTCAGTGGTAAAAATCACATAGAGAGAGTCCCACACTAGGTTAAGTAATATGAATAACAAGCTAATTTAAAGTTAAGTTCTAAAGCAAAAGAGAATAAACTTATCAGAAAGGGGGAAAAAAGAAAATATTGCGCAATTATTAATAATACAGCATATGCAGGTGAAAATGCATAGATTGCGTAAAAATGCAATATTCAAATTAAATAGAGGAAAGCTAACAGCCAATTTACAGAACGATGTGAGGAGAATATGTATTATGAATGATTGTACCAGCAAACACCTCAGAGAAGCTAAAGCGTGTGTGAATGGACATCATCTTCTGAGAGACAGTGTTATTGACAGTGTACATTGCATTTTAAATATTTCACATTCTAAAATGCAAGCGCTGTGATTACAGTAAAAGCACAGAATGTAATAATTTAAGATTTGAAACATAGGATTGCTGTTGTTGGTTTCTTAAGATGAA
Organism: Fundulus diaphanus; assembly: GCA_037039145.1. Taxonomy (NCBI): domain Eukaryota; kingdom Metazoa; phylum Chordata; class Actinopteri; order Cyprinodontiformes; family Fundulidae; genus Fundulus; species Fundulus diaphanus. The sequence continues at coordinate 22,212,010 of CM073131.1, forward strand.
ACACAAAGCTTTCAGTGAAACGACTTTTGGCAGCTTCAGTTCAGACTGAAGCTGTAATATACAAAATTGTAATATACAAAATTACAATAATCAATTCCACAACAACCTGCCTTCATAAGACAATTGAAACATTTTCTGGAAAGTAAAACAAACACTACAAGACTACAGGCCCAAAACTGTTCAGCTTCTTAAATACTCAAATGCTGTAGGGTGGTTCAAAGACTAAAGACTAGTTTGCTCAAGAGAGCGGCAAAAAGGTAACCTGACTCTCCCAGAAGGATTTCGTTCCGCAGTTTTCCACACTGCGCCACGCATCCATCTGGGACTGCTCCACTAAAGAGGTATTTCAGAAAGAGGGGCCTTATCAAAAATCCTTGCATATGATTGGATAAACCCCTTGTCTGTCATCTTTACTGATGTGCTACTTCAACCACTCACATCAAAAAAACCCGTGACGCTGACGTTAGGGAAGATCAAGCTCTTGCCAAACCCGGTAGGGAGAAGGGTGAAAACATCGTTTCCACTAACAAAAGTCTTCAAAGCCATTCTCTGGTGTTCTTTTAAAGAATTATTATTCGGTAGATTGGACTGAAATACTTCTCTGAGACGTTACATCTATGAAAATTGATCCCGATTGGCTCGTCCATATTATGTGGTATTGAAATCCCTCCCAGTGGCAGCGAGTCCAGATGGATGTGTGGAGCCGTGTGGAAATCGGCAGAGCTACATCCATCTGGCGAGAGTCAGGTTAGCAACAAGGGGCATCACAGTTTGCTTTATCTTTTATGCAAATATTTAATTAAAAAAATGGGATTACATTGAAATCCTCAAATAAACTATTTATTGGTTCTATCTATTTTTTAGTAAAAAAATGTGTGCAATGTGTTTTTTGAATTAGTTGATTTGTTGAATAAAATTGTTCTCTTTTAAATATTTCTCCTTCAAGGTCCTCGGGTGCCTATCTTCTTTTTTACAGAAAGAAAGGTGAGAATCAACTTATATTTTTTATGGGATATTTTCAAAGTGCTTAACACTGCATTGGATTCATTTGAAAAATAACTTGATATAATATGTTTTTATTGTTGCAGTAATTGTTGCAGAATCTGGCATGATGGATTATAACCCATGTATCACTCAGGACAAAACAGAAATACCTAATGAGAATTCACATTGCATGGGTAGTAGAGCTCAAAATGGTTGTAATATAACAGAAATTACTGATAAGGGGGATATAATGGATTCTTTGTCCACTGAAGTTAAGCCTGAGGCCAAGGGTCCTGGGTCAGGAGAACTAATTGAGTCTGAAGAGATCACACAAGTAAAGATAGAAATACATTCACAAAACGAGGAGAGTGGTGAGCAGAGATTGAAACAGACTGATGAGAAGATCAATAATTGTAAAGAAGACTCAGATTTATCTGCACAGATTTCTGACAGTAACGAATTCAATAATCATTCACAAAGTTCATTGAATCAAGATGGCCCTCGTCTGGATGATGATCCCCAAAGGAGAAATGAAACGACGACTGATGCTTCTGAAACACAGACACAAGAAAGGGATGACGATGGAGAAACAAGTTTTCATCGAAACAGTTCAAAGGCAGATGACAGGGGAGAAAGTAGACAAAAGGTGGATCAGAGTCAGATTACCGAAAATAGTGAGAGGAATAAAAAAGGGGAAGGAAAGAAAGAGCACAAAGACAACACTATCATCACAGAAAAGGATCTGTCGAGTCAGCGTAAACGTAAACATGGCGATGTAGGAGAGGACAGCCAGGCAGGAACAAAGGTAAAGCAAATGGAAGAGAATGCTGACAATCCTGCACAGACCTACAATGATGGAAATGCAGAGGATACACAGAAGAGACACACTAGACAAAAAGGAAGTACTAGGCATGGGACACAAAAGAAGCCTAACTTGAAGAAAACCACAAAAGACAAAAACTATCCAATAAGGGCGACACTGACAGGAGACCCTGGGGCTGAGAGAGATGAGGAAACAAATCAACAAAAAGTTCAAGCTGACACAAGTAAAGGATCAGAGGTCGCCGTTGCCACAGGAGATCATTCAAACCATACAGCACTTTATTTCAGGATTGTAGGAGGAGATAGCTTGGATGTTTCTCCTAATAGTAAAGGCGATAATGAAATAAAGATAGAATCTGTTCAGGAAAAGTCACATGACAGCCTGCAAAGAAAGGAAATTAATAATGACGGAAACGTTGCCAGAGGATCAGACCATCATTTATTGGAGGAGGAGAGGACCGTCTCTGAACCTCTTTTACCTGAACAACAAAATCACACATCAAAGGAAGTCACCAGAGAAGCAAATGAAGACAAATGCTGTGTGAGAATGGTCCCTGAGGCTGAGCTTGAAGCGCTTCAACAAGAGGGTGCTCTGAAAAAAATATCTTTATGTAAGGCATCTGTTCTGTTTCTCCTGTTTCTCGCCCTGATGTGTTGTGTTTTGGCCCCACTGGCTGTGTGGCTGCTCTGCTCTGCTCTGCTCTGATAATTAGTGGAAACAGAGACACCTGCAATGGTCCTGTTTACCTGCATTGTGTTCACCTGCGATCATGCCTATAAATGCAATGAAGCCTTCTAGCCCATTGCTTTGCCCAAAGGTTAATTACGCTATGCCTTATTTTCTGTGTACATCAGTTGCTGCAGTTATACCACAATCGTCTAGTAACTTCAATAAACCACCTCAAAAACCAAAATAACATAACAGTGTGTACAATGCTGTCACAAGGTTTTTGTCCAACCATATCTAGTAACTACATCTGTTGGTTTTCATTTATCTCTGCCATCTGTTTTCAGTTCCTAAAAGGATTTGCATCCGAAGTGATCCATCTCATATGTTGGCCGTCATTGGTGACTGTGTTTTCGTTTGTGGCATAGTCTAAGAAAAATTTCAATAAATATACTTGGTGTAATTGTGTCTCAAGAATGCATGCTTGTCATATTATTGTTCCTTAATTAACATCACCTCTGTAATGGATACAACATGAATAAACGTGGATATCAAACTGTCACGGTTTACGTTTCTGTCAAAATCTTAGTTTCTGTCATAGTTTGATTTTGTCTTGATTTGTTCTTGAACTGTGTTTTATTTAACCTGTTTCACCAGCCAGTTATTCAGACTGTCCTGCCCTTCGGATTTCCAGGTTTTTGACTAAAGACTGTTTTTGTGACTACGAGCTTTGTTTTGTCTTACCCTTCATACTGTCTGCCTTTAGTCTTGGTTCATACCCACCACCTGTTTTTTAATAAACCTTCTTATTCATATCTCCTGCTTGTCTGGTTGAATACTGGGTCTTTCAGTTCTGTTTTTGACATCGAACAACATTTTAAAGGGCCAATAAGCAACATTTCAATATTTTAGAGAGAACTAAAAAAATTGTGAAGAACTAAGGGTAATATTTCAGATGAACTATAGTTTGATGTCACACTGCATCTCTTTGCATTGTTCTCCAGTCGCTTGTTTACATAGCCGGACTGGACCGTGCATGAACTGTACGTGCATGTGAACAGCTGGCACTCAGGGCCTTCCCTGCCCTAAAATGCCTCCGTCAGAGCAGTGCAGTGTTGGAGCAACATGGTGGAGAGCACCCCCAGCAGGAAAAGTTCTCTTAACAGGATTATCAAGTTATGAGTTACTTACTTTTACTCTAGAAATGTTCCAACAGGTGAGGCTGTGTTTTTGTCCTTTGCAAATATGCGCACAGAGGCGTTGTGTGAGCAGGGAAATCAGGGGCTGGGTTGCTGCTTGGAGCGAGGTAGAGGCACGGCTTGTTATACATCTTGTTTTGGTCTACAGACATTGCTCAAGCACCACCTAGTGGTGAAATACTGCTTATTGCTCCTTAAAATTATGTTAATTAGTGGCCTTCTTTTCAGTTTTTAATAGTGATGGTGAGATAAGACCTCATGAGGCATTGAACCACTTGAGCCCAATGGGGCATTCCTCAAATGATGTAAGATTACTAAATTTAGCACAGAGTGATAAAATCGCACAGTGTGCTTAAATCACAACCATCTTGTGGAAAGAGATAACCAGCTTCCCCTTGGAGTAATTCAACTGCTTCCAACTGGATGCCCAAAGTGAACTGAACTGACTCAGAGTCACCGACAGGTTTGGAAGAAGGAATAAACAGGAAAAGTTAAATGGTTCATTTAGAATGGTTTGCTTAATGCGTTTTCATTGTGTTTGTAAAACACATGGAGAAACCGCGCCAAGCTGATGTAATTCAAGTGTGTTTTTACGATTATAACAAACGTTGTCTCCACAAGGGTTTTATACATTGATGGGATATTGATGTTTGTGTATTCCGGTCCGCTCATTACGACCAGATTCAAATTTAAACCTTTTTAAAGGAATGTCTTGCCTTATCCAGCTGTGCATCTCGCAGGTGACTGATTACTAACCCCAATAAACCTGCACCCCTCTTTCTATACCAACCCACATGTAACCTCCTGACCCTTCTTTGAAGTCCGATAATAAAGGCAGATGAGAGAAATATCCCGGCAGGAGTAGTGCACAGACATTCAAGGGAGTATGATTCTCCGTTCGGCGCTATTTCTCCTTCTCTGCAGAAAAGTCTAAACTTGTGTTTGTGTGGTTTTCTTTGAAGGATAATAAGCGGTTATTTATAATAACCCTATCAATATGGAACATTAATGTCGATTTAATGGTGTTTTTGTATAACTTTAGGATTAACTGATTTTAGCGACCGATCACTACAGGGTCTCCAAGCTTCTCAAAGGAAGAATTGCATTAATAAAATCAATCGTCTCTAAAGTTTACTGTCCAAATCATTCTTTAAAATGTTATTTTATCAAATTATGTTTGTTTAACTCAGGATTTGCATTGTGAATGGGTTGAAACACACACAAAATGTTGTTCTGAATTAGTTAGCTAATTTAACTTCATTACACATTCTTCAAGATTAACTTTAGTTCTTTGACTTAGATCTGCAGTGAACCATTATTCACTGAATCATTCTGATGATGGTGATCAACCATTTTATTTTGTCTATTTGTTTCTTTTGTTTGTACATAGTTCCTTAGCATCTTTTTTATCTTCATTTTGCTTAATAGTTTTAGTTAAGTTTCACTAGCCTAGTAGAGAGGATTTGTTGATTTAAATGTAATGTTATTTATTAAACATTAAATAATTTTAAACAGTGTGTAATAGCACAACATCAGATTTAAAATTTTGCCAGTGAGAGGAGTTGTTGCTTTAAAAAACTGACGGATAAATCTGTGCCATGTAAATTGAGGACATCATTCACTTTTGACAACATAAATTTGTAAATGATGAATAGAAAGCCTAAACTACTTAAGACTATTTAATGGCTGGTGCCCAATACTAAGTTTTAAACGTGTAAGAAACTTATTTGTGGTTATGAGAAACATTAATCGGTTTATGTAAGTGAATGTATATTTGCACATATGGCATGCTTGGTTATTCTGAATGATAACTCCTGGGCCACGCCTGCCAACAGATTCATTATGAACCAAAATGCACATATGTAGATCAGGTATCAAGCAATTTTTTATTTTTTTTTACTTCATTCATATTAACAGAGACAAAATCACTTAATTTTCTGAAAAAACAATTAAAAGATTAGAAATGAATGAAAAAAAAACAGATTATGGTTCTGAACATGAACAAGAAGACCTGGAACAATTTTAATCTAACTAATTAACTTGGTAAAAAAACGACTGCTGTGAGTTGGTCTGTGTACTTTTAGTTTCTGTGCCAAACAGGTATGGACGTCTGTCTGGGAGCCACGCCATCACTGCAGGGGATGTAGTAGGAACTGGTCTCCAGACACTCAGGAGTGAGTTTCAGACACACAAAGCAGAACTCCACCTGGCAGCGAGGACAGATGATGTTCTTGCAGCCCGTCTTGTCGTGCTCCACCTTATTTCCACAGGTGGGACAGGCCCGGATGGAGGGACAGGCATCGACCCCCTGCACCTGAGGGAAGGAGGTGGTCTTGCAGGTCCTGAGGAGTTTCAGGTCCTGGTTGATGCAGCCGTCGTTGCTGCAGCGATCAGAGCGTGGAGCTGGACCTTTCCAAGGCTTCAAGCACTGCCAGCAGAAACGGATCTCTTTCTTTTGATCTGCAGCGCACACTAGGCACTTTACACAGAGGTTAGTCAGGTCCTCTCTCTCAATGAAGGTCTTACACCCAGGACACTGTGAGAAAAAGACATAATGGATGGTGTAGAACAGTTACTGTGAAAGTCAAGACTGATCCGAAGTTAGAGACTCTTACTGCTTTAAATTCCTGGTACTCTGCAGCAGCCAGAAGAGCAATGTTCTCCTCAAAGTACTGCATTTGTTCAACGCTCAGGTCTGCCAGGCGCCGCACCTCACGATAAGACCACAGAGCACCACATGTCTCCAGGGTCTCTTCATTTATAGCAGGACACCTGAACTTGTACTGGCCCTAAGAGGTCAAGAAATACACAACATTTAACTGTAAACATACAGCAGAACTGGTTTGGGGTTTGAACATCTGGGTTAAAACTTGGGAGAGAAGGGATATTTTGTGGCTTCATTTTAAACACACGTTACAAAGATTTGTGATTTTTATACTACATTGAGCAAATGTCTCTTTTTAGGAAGGCAAATGAAGAAACACCATCCATCTTACTGACTACTGTGATGTTTTGATCAACCTTTAATGTGTTTGCAGCCATTGATACCTGGTGACTTTTTCACAAGAAAATGAATCCATTAATTTCTGATAATGGACACCTCGTTGGACATTATCCCTTACTTATCTGTCATCATGGCACCAGTTAGGGGCTCAGATGTATCAAGCAGGAAGTGACATTTTTCCCCCTCTGTGTTTATGTGTTAGAAATGGGAAATACGGGCAAGGGTATCAATTTTAACAGTTTTGACAAGAGCTAGATCTTTTAGCCTACTTGATGTTGTCATACAAGTTCTGTTTAAGGCAGGGGTGTCCAAAGTGTGGCCTGGTGACCAAATGCAGCTCCTGGAATGATTTTTTTGTGACCCTGACTGCAGTTCAATAATTATAAAAATCTGACCCTCCAGAAAATGGTTCTGCTGCAGAGGGAGAGGTTGCATGAAGGACTGAGTCCCTGATGAACACAAACAGAGAACAAGCAGACACCAAGTGAATTGGGGTACACTATAAATTTCCTTCTGTTTATAATAATTTATACATCCTTAAAAAGACCAGTATAGCTTACTGTTGGGACTGTTATTGCACATCAGTGTGTTTAAGATGTTTTGGACAGTTTATAGTGGCAATGGCATCAGGTCTTAAAATACATTTTAAGTTGTAATATTTAATAATAACAAATTAAAATGCCCTTTATATTGTTGTGTTCAAGATAATGATGATGATGATGATGATGATGATGAGGATGATGATGATGATGATGATGGAGAAAAAAATGACAGAAAAAAATGACACCTGTACGAAGTGCGACCATATATTTCATGAGGTCACGGATTAGCGGACCACGGTCCGGATCCGGACCCAGCTGCTACCTAATCCGGACCCAACCTCATTTAAAACATTTATATATTACTGCATGTTGTCTGACGACAGTGTCTAACTCAGGGGTTAAAGTTCTCCGTCGCTGCGACGGATTTCCGTCATTTGGAAATTGAGCGCAAAAAGTTCCGTCTAGACTTTTTATTCAAGGTTTTAAACACAAGCTGCTCTCAACCAATCAAACCTGGCATAGCCGGGACATTAGCCAATCAGAATGAGAGCAGGGCGGGTCTTTCCAAAGCGGACATTGGCAGTCTGAGGTTTATCGGTGTTTAATCATTTTAACCTTTGGGAGAGCATTTTAAACTGGCCACAGATGGTATGAATGAAAGTAGCGGTGGTCAAAGGTTTTCTATGGATTTATGCAAACCAGCAGGTCAGAAAGTTCAGCAGCTGACAACAACTTCCCTCGGTAAGCGTCAATCTGCTCCGGCAGTTAATTAATGAATTATTTCCACCTGTGGCCTGTGAGCGTTTATTCCCTCGCTGAAATGCGGCAACCAATCAGGGATCTCCTCGTGATTCGCTATTATGTTTTATTTAAACACAAAGAAGAGTAACGCGCTAGCTCAGGCTAATTTAGCATGACCCTTGAAGAACAAGAGTCAGACTGTGAAACAATGTGCCGCATTTGACTGGGTTCGATTCAGAAAAAGTTAAAAAAAAACAAAAACTGCGCTGTTCTGAAGCAAAGAAGGCAGAGCTGCATCTCCTGTCGGTGTGCAGCAGTGATCACCTGATGAGCAGCTGCGCTCCAGGACACTAAATAAAATGAAAAGGATTTTGATGCTTACAGATTGTTAAGAAAACTACATCAAAAAAATAAAACAAATAAACTGCAGCTACAACATGGACTGGAGAACGGGTTCTAACTGGGTGAGGCCAGAGAAAGGCGATTCTCAGAGTTTTTTTTATGAAGTTAAAGTGGAGCGCGGACACAGGGTTCATCCTGGACAGGTCTCCAGTCACTGGGCTAAAATATAACCATTTTATTAAACTTCAAAAAAGTTAAATCATGCCTTTTTATAAACTGTAATGATTAATTGGTGAACAATAACGGGCAAAGCAGAGACTGATTATTGTCATGTGCAATCTGTGTCAAATTAAAATGTATTATGTCATGATAGTGTTGGTGATGTGTCCTGCATTTCTAAGGCTGTGTTTGCCCTTGTATGATCATAAAATTGGTTTATATAGAATGTGACAGGGAGCCAGTGGAGTTGATGTACAGGTGTGAAGTAGATGATGTAATGATGAAGCTGCTTGAGGGTTTCTGGAGGACAGAGAGGAAAGGGAGCTGGGATTGTAAAGTGGACTGTGGACCAGTTTGTCAACAGTATGAAGGAAGAACTTGATGCTGCAGAGATGAAAGTAACCCAGATGATGATGTGGATGTGGAAAGTGATGGAGAGGCTGTCTAGGATGACGCAAAGGGTCTAAAGCTGAAAGGTGGCAGAGATACAGGAATTTTCAATGGATATTTTAAAAGTACCAGATTTAGTTGACTTTGCACACTAAGCAAGTGAGCCAACTAATGCAGCATGATGTCCACACCCCGGGAATATATGGGCTTGCGAGAAAATGTTTTCAGTCAAACATTATTTTTGCTTCAACCCCTGTGCTAACTTCACTTGCGCCGCTTCTCTTGTTAATATGGCAAAGCCCTCCGGAGCGTTCCCAAACATATCCGCTTGCTCATACATACGGAGAATATAGCTGATTTAAAGGCGCAGAACGAATGAGCACCTTGATATGTGCTTGAGGTTGGCTTTGTTGCCAATCAAACCCAGGTTTAAAATCCTTGCAGGGCAGCCTAAAGCTCATGTCTATCATTAAGCCATAAAAATGAAATTAAAAAAAGTTCAGTTGTTTTATAAAAGATGTGAAAGTCAAGAAATTGTCTATATACCAAACTGTGAAAGATTGTGGTTCTCTGTTTCAAAAAGCACTTTGGATTTTAAAATAGAAAAACGTTCTATTTTTATGTTATTTTTTTGTTTAAAAAGTCAATGTATAAGGTGGATGCATACACATTTTATTTCAGTGTTAAATACTGTTTAAAGTAACGGATTGTAATAAAAAATGTGTCCGGACCTTTACTGGTTGTTGATTTTCTTTATTCGGACTCCGCTGATTTTTAATTAGTGACCCCTGATATATTTAATTGGACTTTGGCAGGTTGTTTCTAACCTTGGAAAGAAATTAGAAAACATTTGATTGTATGCAATGGAAATGTTTTCCCCTTTTAAAGGAGAAGTCCGGTCAAAATCAGAATTCAAACTGCTGAAAGTACTTTAAATATAAAACTACTACATACTGTGCAAAAAATTATACGTTTTTTTAATTAAGAATAATTCTCATTTAATCATGTTTATGTGGAGGAATACATCTTGGTCAAGAATAGTACTGTCACCTCCCATTTTTTGACGTCACTCGGCGGACCCGCTGTTGAGCAAGTTTCAACGCTCTGTTTGTCACGGCGCACTATTTTTCAAGATGGCGACGACTGGTGCTCTGTACGAAGCAGAGAGTGATGAAGTATTTAGTGACAGTGATGAGAGTTCCGTGGACCTATCATCATCTGATAGCGATATGGATGTTTTAGAAGAGTTTCTTGACAGAAACCGGACTTTTGACGGAATCCAGCGTATCTATTTCCATTGCAAACTCAGTCGGGTCCTACAGTATATATATATATATACACACGCGCGTGTGTGTGTGTGTGTGTGTGTGTGTGTGTGTATGTGTGTGTGCGCGCGCTCCGCGCAGCACGGCTTTGCCGGCGCTGCAGCGGAGCGCGCGCGCACACACACACACAGCGGAGGAGAGATCGCGCTGAAGTGACTCAAGTTATATATTTGCCCCCTAGTAAATAGGGCAGGTGGTCATTATTGTATAAATAATAAAATATAAAAGCCTTCCAGCACATGCTGGGCGGAGCACGGCTTTGCCGGCGCTGCAGCAGAGCGCACGCACACACACACACACACACACACACACACACACACACACACACACACACACACACACACACACACACACACACACACACACACAGCGGAGGAGAGATTGCGCTGAAGTGACTTAAGTTATATATTTGCCCCCTAGCAAATAGGGCAGGTGCTCATTATTGTAATTAAAATATAAAAGCATTCCAGCACATGCTGGGGCGGAGGGATACCACATGGTATCCCTCCGCCCCTCTGGTCGGTAACCATCCCCGTAACTTCTAAATTAAAAATTAAAAATTAAAAAATAACTTACTGAAAATCCTCGCCCTCATGTCATGTTCAAAACATTCTTCTTCGAGATGGTCACTGCATATGACGTGTTTTCTCTCTGGCCAGAAGTTAGATGGCAAATCCGCTCTTCAAGTTGGCAATCCAGCGCCGAGCCCGGTGGCTCATGAATCGGGAAGTTCTAATAAGCTATGTTTTTTCCACTTTTACCAGTTGTGTTGGAACATCCGATGGCCATGCACGTGGGCATTGTTGCTTCAGCAATAGCTCTTGGGAATGTCAGCGGTGAAGTCCTCTGGAAATCCGAAATAATTATTGATGATCGCAGCTGTGTAGAACGGCTCCTATTGACTTTGCATGGAAAGCGGAGAGAAATACTGTCGCCGCTTCCGCTTTTCTACGTCGCAGGATGTGATGTCAAACGCCCCTTACTGCCCAAATATGGACAGTAATGTCAGCCCCCATACACAGTGATTCAGACGACAATTTATGTTTTTATTTTCTTATCGATTAAAGATAAGTTCATTAAATAACCACGAACGTATTAGTTTTAGTTACAGCTAATGATACCCTGATTTTTCCTTGTTGACCGGACTTCCCCTTTAATGTAAGATGTCTATTGTTGTTAATTAGGGCTGCTTAAATTTGAAAATAAAAACACATTAAAAGGTATAAATATCAGAAGATACAAATAAAACAACTAAATGTTGAGTAGATAAAGTGAGAGATGTCAAAAGGTACCTGATCCAGCAGGCTGCGACACCACCCAGTCAGAGATTGTGAAGTGACAGCATGACCGCAGGACATCTCAGCTCGGAGACACTGGTCTTCATCGTCATCAGAGGCTAAGGAGCAGAAGACAGACAGTAAACTGGACATTGTTACAAATTGTGGACACTATAGTAAAAAAAACGTGAAAATCAAACTTGAACGGCCTAATTTTGGGAAAGATTCAGAAGCAAATGTAATATAACTATCATGTGATAAAGTGAAAGGTGACCAATGAAAATGCAGTCATGCTCAAAAAATAGAATATAACTGAAAAGTTCATTCTCGCCAATTCAAACATAGTATACCAATTAGTTACACTCAAATGGATTTTTAAGCCTTTATTTCTCTGGGTGAAATAGTGGCTTGAAAATGGTGGTGATTTTCTGCTCACAGTTGATAAAATCATATTTAAGATTACATTACAGCGGATAAAAAAAAATAAAAAAAAACATTTTGATTTACAAATGTAGGCTTAATGAAAAGTTTGTTTAATGCATTAATTAAACAAACTTTTCATGAAGCCTACATTTGTGTGGTGGGGGAGGGGGAATTTTTCAAAATCAATGTAAACACTAAAAAAAAGAAAATGGCGTACGGCAAAAATATTGAGATTTATAAAACCATGTGCATGGATACCAGCACGCAATTAGTCTTCCAGCATTACGCATGAGTGTATTTGACTGTTTACAGCAATTGATTGCCGCTCACCTTGTCACAATTATCTGTTAATCTGTGGTACACGTCACTCTGGTGATCATTGGAGAGAGGAATGTGATGGTAGAAAATCCTGATAAAATGTTGTGCGGACTTTTATTTAAGATTGGCTTATGGGAATTTTTTTTGTATTTATTTGAAATGTCCCACATGTATACTTAAGTGTCACTAACGCCAGAATGAATAACACTGCCGCTTATGATCAAGATACCCTATGATTAAAGTCTGATATGGAGTGAAATTGAATGTCTGAGAGGAATCCTCATGCTGTTTGGCTGCAATTCACCACTTTACCATCTGAGTCGCCAATTTCCCCTGTGTCCAAAATGAGTGTATGCATGGGTCAGAGTTGCCGAGGGGACATTTTCCTGTCAGGTTTTTTGACGATAGTGGTGCAGGAGTTAGGGGGTTTGTCCTGCAATTGGCAGTACAATGCTGGTTTGATCCCCCATTCCAACCGTCTCAGTTGTTGTGACCTTTTGCAAGACACTTAACCCGAATTGCCGGCTGGCGGTGCTCAAAGAGCCCGGTGGCGCCGATGTCAGTCTGCTCCAGGGCCGCTGTGGCTACAAACTTGTTTCCCCTTCCAAATAAATCCCTTTTTTGCCATGCTTTCTGAAGTAGACGCCCCGTTGTTTTAAAGCTGAGGAATTTCATAATGATGGTGCGTGGAGGAGTGCCGTCTGGGGGTGCCGGGTCAAGAGAGCAATCAGCCTGTACTATGATGTTGATGCTAGGCAGGGCCGGCCCGAGGCAAAGCGAACTAAGCGGCTGCTTGGGGTCCCCTGGCCAACAGGGGGCCCCCAATCGTTTTTTTTTAATGAATGATGATGTAATAATTTATTTAATATGTTTTGTGACAGTCTGGATTCAGAAGTTTTGATAAAAGAGTATTTTAAGTATAGTTTATTTATTTATTTAGTATTAATACATAACCTCACTGTATTCGTTTATAATATTCGCTATAACATTATAACATTAACATTATCTCCAGGTCGATTAACTTCCCCACCATACTTATCTGCAGCTTCATTATTTCCGACATGGCGTCCTCCGTGTTTTGAATCCTCTCTTCAGCTTTCTCGATCCTTCCCACCACCGTGTCAAGTCTCCCCCTCACCTTTGTCATTTCTTCTTTAATTTCTCCAAAATCTGCATTATTTTCTTGACAAAAGCTTCTCATTTCCAGTAGTACTGTTCCCAGTTTGGCCATTTCTTTGCTTTCTTTGGTTATAGTGCCGCGTGGTTATCTTGGAGTTAGTGTTAGCGTTGAAGCTAGCGTTCTTTGTTACCTGAAAACCTGAGCTTAATTCTGTTTTACAAAATTCAGCTGCGGGTGTATTTTGCGTAGCCCCATCTTTCTTCACCTATTGAGATTACTTCATATCTAATCTTTGGGGTTATATGTTAGTTTTCTCAGGTTTCCTCAAGAGCTTGTTCACAGTGCAGCCATTTCGGTGGTGTTCAAACCAGAATCCTGGCCACTTAAGGTCCTACATAATCAGCTATAGCATTGTACTGCAAAAAACAACACTTTTAAGAATCCACCTTTTGTTTTCTCTGTTTTAATCACATCAAACACACAGGAGTTAGCACTTGATTGCATAACCGTTGTTATTCATGACTATATGTGGTCTGATAATTTTTTTCATGACTGTATCTGCTTGAAGCTTATTTTCAAAAGACAAACCAGCCTCATCAGAACTCATGTTCCAATTTACTGAATGTGCTGTGCAAAGACGTAAATAAGGTGCATAAGGTAAAGCAAATGCATGCTGATATAATAACAGAAGCAAAGATTTTAGTCCTTACACAGAGGGTCCAGGTCATCAGGTCTGTCGACAAAACTCATTTCAGCTCTACTTGGTTCTTCTGCTTTGTCGCATGTGTAACAAGGATCTGCCTCCTACCAGGAAATGATCTCTGTGGTTGCAGGCTGCTGCGTCACTCATAAAGCAAACAGTTTGTTTTTACGTTCAGTTTTTTCTCCAACAAATTTCTCTTTTCAGAGTTTATATGAAATCCCACCATCAGGCATAATTTTAGTATCATAGTGCTGTTCTGTAATTTAAAGTAACACTGCAAGCAGATGCTTTTGGTTTCATTTATGGTTAAATTATTTTTTTAATGTGTTTTTGCGGATTTCAATTAGAATTACCTAAATGGAGAAAAACAACATCAACATAATAAGCAATGAAAATTAAAACTTGTTAAAAATGTTTTAAGTATTTTATTGCAGTGGCTTCTGGTGAATCAGCCATAGTGAAAACACACACACGCACACACACACACACACACACACACACACACACACACACACACACACACACACACACACACACACACACACACACACACACACACACACACTTATCACATGATCACTGCCAGAAAATATGGGGATTTCCTGTAGTTACCAGTCATAAAGATAGGTTTCGCCAACTGTCAGTATAATAAAAGAAAACTACGTAAATGGTAAATGGACTGAACTTATATAGCGCTTTTCCAGTCACCCTTGCTGCTTCCATTGGATTTAATGGAGAAGTAGATGCCAGGTGCAGATAATGACATCACTTATTGGTCAAAACTAAATAGGACAATCTCTATAAAAGCAGTTAGTTGTTTTTTCTTTAGAATACAGGTGCATTTTAGCCAAAAGGCCAACCCTATAGAGGAGCAAGGGGGTAAGGATTTGACCCCCTCTCCCCAATTCAGACTCCCTATAAAATAACTAAACATACAACGTAGCAGGAGGTATGAGTATTTATAGGTGGTGGACATCAGATTTTTTGAATGGTAGCCCAATCAGTTCACTCTCACTAGTTATCAAAAATCAGATCAGTCTCATAACTTGAAATTAAGTCAGTTTGAAGCAAGAATGTTTTTCTTGCCATAAAGTTAATAATTGTGTTAATAAGGAAAATGACATTTCCTATATTAATTGAGGGGTCATTCATCGGGGAATAATATGTTTATTAAAGGGGCCTAGTCATGTATTTTGACCATAAAAAAGAAAAGAAACACACACAAAAACATGTATACATCTTCAAATAACAGAATATATGCCAAACGTTCGTTCTGATGGTGTTTACTTAGTCCTGCTCGAGCATGAAAAGAACTTTGCACCGGGTGCAATCAGCAGACATAAACATTTTTGGCTCACCTGCCAGCAGTAGCGCAGAACTATCAGAAAGCAAAATGGCGCCCATTGACGCAGCTGCTGTAAGAGCCAGTAGACCGTCCTGCAATGCCTCGCAGTGAAGTGACAGCTCAGCGTAGTCAAAGAGCAGCTTGATCTACACGGTTAGGGTTACTTAACCTCTTTCTTTTTGCACCTCCGTTAGACTTTACTGACCCACTTGGCTTCATTGCCACTCGTTGTTTACTTCCGGTCAAGGCGTCTTGTTATGGTAAATATACACAAAAGCACTTTGTTTACCAAGAGCCAAATTTTTTTTTAAAAAGTGTAAAACACAGAAAAAGATAAACAGGGCACAATCATTTAATCGGAAAACCTTTGTATGCAACCAGTGAGCTACTGGCATAGAAATTCGTAAAGTCATAGTACGTAAGTAGGCCCCTTTAAACCATGGAAAGGACAAAATACGTCTAATATTTATCAAATAATGTCTTCTCACTAACAGTATCAATCCTGGGACTTGCTGTCTGGTGTTCACGCAGTGCTAGGATGGAAATGCCTCAGCAATTGTCTCTGCCCATCAATCTGAAATGGTTAAACCCCAATTATAAAACTATTTGCCATACATCATTTCAATCTGAAAAACTCACATGGAAAGAAAAGACAATTAGAAGAATTTTATTGATACAATATTTTAAGACTTTGGCGCTCAGACCTCGGCAGGAAACATCAACACTGAATTCAACTTTAATATGCATAAGCAGGTGTATGAGAACAGGGATGTTCCCCCCAGGCCTGAAACTGGTGGTGGAGTGGAGATAGACAAAGTTGGTTCAGTCCATAGACCGCTGGTTGGCGAGATGATCTGCTTGAGCTGTATTGGTGGGATCCAGTAGACTGCGTGAGCTGATACCAGTGCTTCGCTCAGGGACCCAGAAAGATAGATGTCCAACTTGGATAAACACAGGTTTGCATAAACCTGTCTATGATGAGCAAGCATGAAGCGACAGTGGAGAGGAAAAACTCCCCTTTGGGAAGAAACCTCTGGCAGAACCAGGCTCAACATGGCGGTCTTCTGCCGGACATATTGCGATGTGACAGGGAATGTCGAAAGAGTCCGGGAGGAATACACTCTGATAGGGACTAGGTAAGAAGCACATCATCGAAAAGCCGGATGGAGCTTGCTATGGTGGTGGAGAAGGGGATGGAGGTGGGTTTAATCAGGGTCATCTGAGTCCAAATCAGACATTGCGCAACCACTGCTTGCGCTTGCTGGATAGCAGGCTGAGACGTAGATTTGAAGTTCTTTTAAGATGAACCCAGGATGCTGATTGGGCTTGGTGGAGGTGTGGTTCAAAGCTGATTGGCTTGCATCGGAGGCAGATGAGCCTCTGATTGGATGGAGGTAAGTAATTCAGTTTCTTCAATTGAACTTCTGCCTAGGCTTCATTTCACAAATCTAAAACATTTAGACTTTGGCCGGTCTTTGCAGGAGTGGATAAATCAGCACGCACGTAAAGGGCTATTAGGTATGTCCGCTGATTACTTCAGCACAGTTTAGATCAGACTATAGTTAAAATACATCCAGTCTTTATCAGTCATACTCAAAGTGAAGCGCTTATATTTGGAGAATTAAATTTTTTCCTGTTATAGGAGATCTTTCTTTATATAACATACGGATAAATCTGAGCTATGTAAATTCAGCCTGTAAAAGCCAGTTAATGGGGAATTCATATAGAATAATAATTTAGATTAAAAATGTATAAATATGCTTCATTTAAACTTTAAGAAGTTCATGATGAGAATATTTTATAGAATGTACAACTTAGTTAATATAAAACTTTTATTGTGAAAAGTAATTTTGGCTCTCACTACGTAATGCGTAACGTTAATATTGCCCGTATGCACGTTTGAGGTTTGAGGGCAGATTGCAGTTGGATACGGTGGAAGCAACACAATTTTTTGACCGATCTGTACCGAGCCTATCATTTTTTCTGTAAGCGTACTTTTTGAGTTCTTTACGTAAACATCATAAAAGAAGAATTGGTTTCAGTCGAGTGATTCAAATATTGGTTGTTGGACAAAATGCAAAGGTGGTACAACGAACTTTTGGGACGCAGAGTGCCACTACACAGCCCATCATCCACATTTGAAAACAGAAATGTGTAAATGTTTATGTAAGTAAATGTATATTTGCACAGGCTTGGTTATTCTCAATAATAACTCCTGGGCCACGCCTGTTAACAGATTAATTATGAACCAAAGTGCACATATTTAGACCAGGTATCAAACTATTTTTTTTTATTTAACTTTTTAATTTAAGGAGACTAAATCAGATCACTTACATTTTTGAAAAATCTGTTAAAATATTACAAATTAATGAAAAATAACAGCTTATGGTGCTGAACAAGAACAAGCAGACCTGGAACAATTTTAATCTCACTAATTAACTTGGTAAAAAATGACTGCTGTGAGTTGGTCTGTGTACTTTTAGTTTCTGTGCCAAACAGGTATGGACGTCTGTCTGGGAGCCACGCCATCACTGCAGGGGATGTAGTAGGAACTGGTCTCCAGACACTCAGGAGTGAGTTTCAGGCACACAAAGCAGAACTCCACCTGGCAGCGAGGACAGATGATGTTCTTGCAGCCCGTCTTGTCGTGCTCCACCTTATGTCCACAGGTGGGACAGGCCCGGATGGAGGGACAGGCATCGACCCCCTGCACCTCAGGGAAGGAGGTGGTCTTGCAGGTCCTGAGGAGTTCCAGGTCATGGTTGATGCAGCCGTCGTTGCTGCAGCAATCAGAGCGTGGAGCTGGACCTTTCCAAGGCTTCAAGCACTGCCAGCAGAACTGGATCTGTGTCTCCTTATCTGCAGCGCACACTAGGCACTCTACACAGAGGTTAGTCAGGTCCTCTCTCTCAATGAAGGACTTACAGCCAGGACACTGTTAGAAAAGAGAATAGAAAAGTTGCTAGTGTATGGCTATAATCTGCAGAACACTGTTAGATGAATTAATCTGCAGTTAGCAGGATGCTTACAGATTTAAAATCACAGTACTCTGTAGCTGCCAGACGAGCAATGTTCTCTTCAAAGTGCTGCATTTCAGCGGCGGTCAGGACGGCCAGGAGGCGCACTTCCTGATAAGACCACAGAGCCCCACACTGTTGCAGGGTGCCATCCTTCAGAGCCGGGCACTTAAATTTGTACTGGCCCTGAAAGGTTAAACGTAAAATGAACATATAAACAAACAGCTTAGGGAGGTTAAATAGCTAGGACATAACATGAGCAACCTGGTGTTTCTTTACTAACCTTAAACAGGCGGAAAAAAACCTGAAAACCACAATTAATGGTAGGTATGGCTATCAATAGAAAATGGGTAAAACAGCAGTATTGAGAGACCCAGATTATTAACTTGAATTATATTATTTATATTAAGCTTCATATTTGCATGTATGACATATATATCTGATTTTGGAGAGAATCATATCCTGCAAGATGAATTTGAGGAGGTGAGAGTCCCACTGACCAGCTCTCGGATTTTTTTTTAGCATAGGGCAAGTTATTTTTTTTATTTGACTGCATTGCAATGTGTGGCATTGAAATTTTCCGTTCCTGTTCCTGACTTCAGCGGTTCAAGCTACTTTCAGGTAACAGAAATATCACTGCTGGTTGTCAAGGAGAGTAGAACATCGCTGTCCTGATGAGAACCTGTGGAAAGAATTCAGCCATGTGTCTGGTCTCCTTGTGCAGTCCTTCGAATATACACAGCCCCTTCTACCCAATGATAACGCTCACTCTATTACAGGCTCGGTTCCTAAGATTGATCAGCCGCGGTCAGCGCCGGACTGGACTGGCCTCTTCAGGGACCAATATCAACAAGAGACAGATGTCTTTTACCAGGGATTCCTGTTTTATGTGGTTCTTCTATCCTTTCTCGAAAAGATGTGTAATGTACAGTTAAGACCAAGAGTGTTCATACATCAAGGTGTCTGTTTTTGTTAGGAAAAGAGACAGGCGTCTCATAAAAAATAATCAAACAAGCCAAGGAAAAAGGAGTATTGTGTGTGAAAATAATAATTTATCAGTTTTCATTTATATTTGATTATAAAAATGGTATATTGGAAACAATCTACATCCGTTTAAATAATGAATAGAAAAATCATTATTGGCATCACAGAAATTTAACCCTTCTTGCTGAGCAGCTTTTCCATGTCTCTACTGGTATTTTGATGATTTGTGTTTGGTCATAAGCTCCAAGTTTTTGAGGCCTCTTTGCCATGATCCTAATCTTTAGCTCCCTCCACAGCTTCTCCATCAGATGGAAATTGGGACCCTGTCTGAACCTCTCTAAACATGATTCTTACAGTGAGTAGAGATCTGTTGAAATTAAAATAAGATGCACAAAAATCTGCCAAAGGTATGAATAATTTTGGCCCTGCCTGTAGATGTACTTCAGTATCAGTTCCTATTTCACAGCCTGGCCGGAGAGCATTTTGTTTACTGTGTTTATTATTATTATTGTTATTTATATCCTAGTCTTTTCATTTGTATTGTTTGTAGTCCATTAAACTGTTAACTAAATTTACTGATTTGAGTAAAATCTGAGTACAGATAAGCAATATTGGGTTAAATTAAACTGGATAAGCCTCGGAAGTGCCAAATAAAAGTAGTTTTGCTGTTTATGTAATTTTGGATGAAACAAAGAGTATTTCGGTACACCCTGGTGGCTGAAAATCTTTATTTCTGACTGTGAGCTATGAGAATCACGTTCAGCTCCACACAAATGTGTGATCTTGATTTATGCTGGAAGTTTTCATGAACCTCTGTGTCTGAACAACAGTTGTTAGTCTACATTTCAACAATAAATGTCTTTGTGAGAAAACAAAAGTAAATGTTAAAACGGCAGAGATGTCGGAAAGTACCGACAAGTCCGTACCTGATCCAGCAGGCTGCGGCACCACGCAGTGAGAGACTGCGGAGTTACAGCATGACCGCAGGACATCTCAGCTCGGAGACCATCATCTCCTTCGTCGGGCGCTAAAGGAGCAGAAAACACAATAAAGACCCTCGAACATTGATGAAAACCCTGTACTTTTAAAGCGGGATCTTAAAACACAACACAAAATATGCAACCGACAGTTGAATTTCATTCCTTACGCATCGGATCCAGATCATCGGGTCTGTTGACGAATTTCAGGGTCGTATCTCTTCGGTCGTATCGTTTCTCGTCCTGCCCCGGTTCTTCACTCATTTTGGATCAGGTCGGAACCTCTGCGCTGCTCCCCGTCAGAACAACTGGCTTCTGCGCGCAGCCGACAGACGACGGGCTCTGGAGTAGCCGCTGCTGCGTCACCAGCAGGAAAAGTATTTTGCTTTCAGTTTCTCGCCTTTTGTTTATTTAGTTTTTTGTTGTTGTTGTACATTTTCATTTACAAGAAGCACGTGAAAGTCAACTCTTAACCTGACCGAACCTGTTCTATTAAGTCTTGTCCCATTTTGAACACGATTGTGCCGAGCGCATTGGGCCTTTTTTTTAAATCCTATTTTTTTTTTACAATTACATATTTACTTGCATTGAGTTATGCATCAACAAACAGGAGAAGGAAGATAAATATTGTATTATCTACTCCAAGAATAATGATAATAATTAAGAATGACAAAGATTATATGCAAAACTACAAAAGCAGGCCCTATAATTTCTAACCCACTCTCCACACCCATTCACCAAATGTCTTGTGCATGTCTATAATCGTAATCTGTCACACATTTCAAAAATTACCATAATTTGTTTTCTAATTGTATGGATTCGCTTAAAATTTTGTTCTTGAACAACTTTTTAAATTGACAAACATTTTTACAGCACTTATATTCATTCAAAGCATTCCACAGTTCAACTCCATACACCAATGGACACTTTCTGTGTTGTTCGTGCGAACATAGTACGGACATTATCTCTTCATATGTGACCAGACCCAGGTTCAACAAGACTAAATGCATTTTGAATGTCATCTGTTAAGGTCCTTTTTTAGCTTTCCACATAATGATCGTGATTTTTAATCCAACAAGATTCTTAAATTTAAGTTGTCTAGAATCAATATATAAAATATTGGTATGTTCTCTGTAACCTTTTTTATCAGTGCAATAACTGAAGTAAGGGAGAATTATTGAGCAATATAACATGTGTAAAGAGCTACAGTCAAACAAATCTTTTACTTTAAATAAAATACCAATATAAAATACCACTTTTGATTCAAAAACAACAGTAGCTGAAATGTGTTTTTTCTTCTTGGCACTCTCTCCCTTGGGTAAAACCAGGAAAAATAATAAATGAAATGACTATCTTTTCATCAAAAAGTGGTCTGAGAAGCACGCATAAAAATCAGCTCGCTGGCAAATACAGACCTACACGCCCGCATCACGTGATTTCGCAAACAGCAGGGTGATTTCCTGTCAAAAATATACTGCGGTCAAGTGAGCCCTCACTTGATTTTGTTGGTCTCGCAAACACTAAGGATTACGGCCGAGGCGGCTGAGACTACTTTTCAGAATAAAAGCAGTATGTTCGCGGTGTATCGACCACGTGTTTCCACACATATTTACATATATTAAAAATGTTTCTATGCTTAATGCAATACTTTATGTGACACTCGTTACCCTAAAAAACTCTCAAAACACTGTTTTCTTTTACAAGTGACTACTTTCACTTACAGATGACAGATGATGTTCTTCAGAAGTTATTCGTCAAACTCCATCTACATCATTTGTGTTTTAAATTTTTGCTGTTTTATTTGTTGTAAATGTTGCTATAGAATTGGGTGTTTTCTGCAAATACTATAACATCAGCATGACAATAGAAAACCTTCAGATATCGCTCAACCACTTTCATCCAAATGTGTTTTTTATTTAAAATAAGTCACTTGAAATTCAAGTAATTTAGACCATAGTTGCTGTCACTATATCAATTAAACCGTAGATAATCAGTCGATGAAACCACTTCAGCATTACAGTACAACACCCCCAGATGTGGCTCAACAAGTTTCAGACAATTCTGATGTGGAATTACAAAGTAAGAGCTAATTGAAATTGCTATATATTAACTCTTTATTATAAAAGTTGCAGTAGCTCTAGCAACTAAACTGTAGATAATTTGGATTGTGACCTATTGCCTATTGAGCGAGCATTAGGAGTTTGGTGGTGTTTACAGTCAGATGCGTTTAAGTTCTCCATTTCCATCCCAAACAGGCCATTGACCCGGAGAGGAATTCTTTCTATGGTCAGCTCCTTCTACGACCCTCTGGGATTCCTTGCTCCTGTCATTTTCACAGCTAAAAGGATACTTCAAGATCTGTGTCAGAGGGGGATTGGATGGGATGATGCTATTCCATCAGATGTTGCTCAAGAGTGGCAAAGGTGGGTGGAAGAACTGCACCTGTTGGACAACATCAGCATCAAACGATCTTTAAAACCAACTGAATTTGGAGAAAAAACTACTGCTCAGTTGCACCACTTTGCAGATGCGAGTGAGAAGGGGTATGGTGTTGTTACCTATTTGCTGCTGCACAACAGTCTCTTACAGGCACACAGTTCCTTCATAATGGGGAAGTCCAGGGTGGCACCTTTAAAACCAGTCACAATTCCCCGTATGGAATTGACAGCGGCTGTGCTAGCAGTTCGCATGGACAGACTTTGGAGAAGAGAGCTGAGGCTACCTCTTTTGGACTCAATGTTTTGGACAGACAGCACCTCAGTGTTGAAATACATCAATAACAAAACTACGAGGTTTCGTGTTTTTGTGGTGAACCGAGTGTCTGAGATTCTCACGTCTTCTGGAATATCACAGTGGAGGTATGTGAATACAACGCATAACCCTGCAGACCTTGCCTCCAGAGGTATGAAGGCAGAATCTTTTCTGCGTGACACTAAATGGTTATCTGGTCCTGCATTCCTTACACAGCCAGAGACAGAATGGCCTGTTAACCCAGAGAACTTGCAGGAACTTTCACCTGAAGACTGTGAAGTCAAGATGTGTGCCTCTGTGGTTGTCTCACCCACACATGATCATGACCATCCATTGGATTCCTTGATTCATCGTACCTCATCCTGGACTCGTCTTGTCAGGGTGATGAGTTGGATTTTGAGATTCAAAACATTGCTCTTACATCGCAAGAAGAACAAGACACATTTCCAGCCTGCATCTAATACAGCTCTGTCTAAATGTGCTCATCCTAGGGTTGAGTTCTGTAATGACTTTCTCTCATTGGGAGAGATTGAGGATGCTGAGATGCAGATAATCCAGTTTTGTCAGAGGAAAAGATATGCTGAAGAGATCTCCTGTCTCCAAAAGGGAAAGAGCGTGAAGCGAAGCAGTCACATATACAAGTTGAATCCTGTTCTAGAGGATAATGTGCTGCGCGTTGGAGGACGTCTCAGCAAGGCTGTCATGTCTGAAGATTCCAAACATCCTATCATAATTCCTAAGGACTTTCACATTGCTGATCTCATTCTTCAGCATATCCATAAAAGTGTGGGTCATGGTGGTAGGAACTACATGCTCTCAAAGCTGCATCAGAAATATTGGATTCCTGGTGCTGGAGCCTTGATTAGAAACATCCTGTCGAGGTGTGTGACCTGCAGACGGCTTCATGGAGCTACAGGCCAGCAGCAAATGGCTGACTTGCCTGAAAGCAGAGTGACTCCTGAGAAACCCCCTTTTAGTTTTGTTGGAGTTGATTATTTTGGTCCATTTGAAGTCAAGCGTGGGAGAAGTCTTGTGAAGAAGTATGGAGTTCTCTTCACGTGTTTAGCAATTAGAGCTGTACATATTGAGGTCGCCTCATCTCTTGACACAGACTCCTTCATTAATGCCTTACGCCGTTTTATTGCAAGGCGATGCCAAGTTCAAGAGCTGCGGTCTGATAATGGAACCAACTTTGTGGGTGCGGAGCGTGAGCTGAGACAAGCCATAGAAGAGTGGAATCAGGAAAAGATCACTGATACGCTGTTGTTGAAGGGAGTGAAATGGATCTTCAATCCTCCAGCTGGATCGCACCATGGCGGAGCATGGGAGACATTGATTCGTTCCATCAGAAAGGTCCTTAATTCCACCCTGCAGACACAGCATTTGGACGAAGAAGGACTTCAAACTGCTCTCTGTGAAGTGGAGTCAATCCTCAACGGTAGACCTATTACATTGGAATCTACCAATCCAAATGATCTGGAAGCTCTAACACCAAACCACCTCCTTCTGCTCAAGTCTAACCCGTGCTTACCACCTGGTTTGTTCCAGAAAAGTGACCTTTACGCACGCAAACGATGGAGACAGGTCCAATACATATCTGATCTGTTTTGGAAACGATGGATTAAAGAATATTTGCCACTGCTTCAACAGCGCCAAAAATGGATGAAAATTAAACGCAACTTTGTTCCTGGAGACGTGGTCCTTATAGTGGATGACTCTGCACCTCGTGGTTCCTGGATCATCGGCAAAATCACAGAAACTGTACCAGACAAAAGGGGGCTTGTACGCCAGGTCTGGGTTAAGACTCCAACCAGCCATTTATGCAGACCCATCACAAAGATATGCCTTCTTCAGGAGAGATCCGACCAATAAAGACAACACTTTTTCGACCTGGTTTGACATGACTCTTTGACTTGACTTTAATACTACTAGATGTACATCGCAGACTGACTATATTAGGCTAAGTGCTGGTAACCTCTGGCCTATGACTGACTGACCACATATGGACAAAAGAAGAAAAAAGGAAATGAGTTTATGGACTATTTCAATGTGTAATGTCTCATTCAGTGTTCTGATATAATGTATATGGTGTTGGATGTGTAATTATTACTGTGTAATGATGTAATAATTAGGGGCCGGAATGTGGTGGATGGGTGTGGTATTGATCACGTGGTGTCAGCAGTGATTGTAAGATCACCTGTTTTGCTCACCTGAGTAGTTGTCAGTGAGTGGGTGATGGGGGATGTCTACTTTTTGCTGACCGCTTTAAGCATTGGATGCCTTTTGTACTTTTTGCCTTTGATCACGGCTTGAACCTGTGGATTCATTTTTTTGCTTCATTGCAACTGGTGTTTTGAAGATCAACAACAATAAAAGGATCTTAACCGCAGCTTGGACTGAAGTTTTGAATAGCGAGCGCGTCAACAAGAATTCCCCTATTCAGCCGCTCGGCGACGCAGAGTTTGTTTGACTGTCGCCAATACAGTGGATGCAACCACTTCAGGATGACAGTAGAACACCCCCAGATGTGGCTCAGTTAGTTTCAGACAATTCTGATGTGTAATTACAAAATAAGAGCTAATTGAAATTGCTATATATTAACTAATTATTAACAAAGTTGCTGCCACTGCACCAACTAAACCGTAGATAATCAGTTGATGCAACCACTTCAGGATGACAGTACAACACCTCCAGATGTGGCTCAACAAAGCTCATTAAGATTTGATATGGATTTTCAAAATAAAAGACTGTTAAAACCTTAAGTGCATACACTAAATTGCCAAAAATATGTGCTCACCCGTCCAGATTATTGGGATTAGGTGTTCCAATCACTTCCATAGCCACAGTTGTGTAAAATCAAGCATCTATGCACACAGACTGTTTTCACAATCATTTGTGAAAGACGATTCGGGTCGCTCTCAGGAGCTCAGTGAATTCCAGCGTGGAACTGTGATAGGATGCTACCTGGGCAACAAATCCAGTGATGAAATGTCCTCACTCCTAAATATTCTTGAGTCAACTGCATCACAACAAAATTAAAGCGTTTGGCAATGACAGCAACTCCGCTACGAAGTGTTAGGCCACGTAAACTTTCAGAGCGGGGTCAGTGGATCCATTCATCTATCCATCTTCTGTCACGCTTGTCCCTATTGGGGCCAAGCGTGACAGAAGGAACAATCTGCAATCTACTGTAACAATCTGTAGTATACAAACGTTTACTGTTATTTTTCCTTATGAACATACAATATTTTATTTTTTCGGGTAAGTTATCTTTTGTGGCAACCACTATTCTCGTGATTATTCTTGATGAACCTAGACAGAGCACACACACACTCACAGAGCTTATTTCCGAGAGTTTATTGAAAGAAAGATGAGCAGTGGATGAGCAAACCAGAGAGGCTGTACTGGGGTGTGGATGGGAGCAGGAGCTGGAGGACCAGAGAGAGTTCTTGAGATGTAGGGCTGCTGGAGCACAGGGGTAGCAGACAGTCCAGCAACAGAGCAGAGAGCAAACCTGGGGCACAGGGGTAGCAGGCAGTCCAGTTAGCAGAGGCCTTACTTAAAGCAGAGAGGTAGCCTGAAATCCAGCAGCTAGCAGAGGCTTCACTTGAGACACAGAAGTGACAGGAACTCCAGCAACTAAACAGGGAGCAAAGTAGGCTGACAGACGTGGAGAATGACGAACCGGCGGGGAAGAGAAGACTGAGGGAGGCTTATGTAGGGAGGCTGGCAGGTGAAGTGAGTTCTGAGTGATTAATGTCTAACAGGTGTGACTGTTTGCTGAGGGAGTGGAAGGTGAGCTGAGTGAGAGGAAGAGGAACTGGAAAATAACAGGGAACAAAGTCAGACCAAAACTAAACCATGACCACTATAAATTTTGTTATTAAGAGTAACTGTATTGCACTACCCCTCCCCTGGACTGCCACCTTATCATAGTGGAGGGGTTTGAGTGCCTCAATGACCCTAGGAGCTATGCTGTCAGGGGCTTCATGACCCTAGTAGGGTCACCCAAGGCAGACAGGTCCTAGGTGAGGGACCAGACAAAGAGCAGCCCAAAGACCCCTTATGATGAATGAAACTAATGAACGCAATGTTCCCTCGCCCAGTCGCAGGTCACCGGGGCCCCACTCAGTGGGCCTCTCTGGTGTACACCGGTGATGATGAAAGCTGTCAAGCTGAAGGAGTCCTGTCTGGCTTTCTGGCCTGTGGGACTCTGGAAGCAGCTGAGAGGTACCAGCAGTCCAAGCGGCAGGCGCCAGGCTGGTTGCTGAGGCAAAAACTCTGTACCCAAACTGTGTATAGTGGGGGTAATGTGCTGCTGACCTACCCAGAGCGAATCTCAATGATAGCTTTTATGTTAAAATTTTCTCTGAAAACTTACACAAAAGTAGCAACCTTGACAACAACTTGGTTCAGAGTGACTAAATGATGACAGCAACTTTGGTCAAAATCACTTAATATATAGAGATTTAGAATGGCTCTTATTTTGAAATTCCACATCAGAATTGGCTGAAACTTACTGTGCCACATCTGGAGGTGTTCTACTATCATGATGAAGTGGTTGCATCAACTGATTATCTACGGTTTAGTTGCTGCAATGGCAGCAACTTTGTTTATAATGAGTTAATATATAGCAATTTCAATTAGCTCTTATTTTGTAATTCCACATCAGAATTGTCTGAAACTTTCTGAGCCACATCTGGGGGTGTTCTACTGTCATCCTGAAGGGGTTGCATCAACTGATTATCTACGGTTTAGTTGCTAGAGCTACAGCAACTTTGTTAAAAATTTGTTAATATATAGCAATTTCAATTAGCTCTTATTTTGTAATTCCACATCAGAATTGTCTGAAACCTTCTGAGCCACATCTGGGGATGTTCTACTGTCATGCTGAAGTGGTTGCATCGACTGATTATCTACGATTTAGTTGCTGCAGTGGCAGCAACTTTGTTAAAAATTACTTAATATATACTGATTTCAAGTGGCTCTTATTTTTCAATTCTACATCACATTTGGATGTAAGTTGTTGAGCAACATAAGGAGGTTTAATATTGTCAAAACTGGTTAACTTGAGTCAATGTAAGGGTTTTTAAATGTTTTTATTTTTAAATCACAAATCATGTAGATGGACTTCTGGAGATCATCATCTGTCATCTGTAAGTGAAGGTAGTCACCAGGAAAAAATAAGTTGTTCGAGGCTTAAGAGTTTGACCAAAGTATATATTTCCATTTTCACCAGCAGGCCAGAATAATGGAAACAATGACACATGAAGCATGAATAGAAATATATCATAAATGATGTAAATATGTGTGAAAAGACGTAGTCGATAAACCGCGAACATGCTGCTTTTATTTTGAAAAGTAGTCTCAGCCGTCTGTGCCGTAATCCTTAGTGTTTGCGAGACCTACAAAATCAAGTGAGGGCTCACTTGACCGCAGTAAAAAACAATCCCTGCTTAATAAACGTAAATGAACACTTATAGCAATTACAACGCTATATACGTGTGCAATTACCTATAACATGTACGTATAACACGTACGTATAACTTTTGGGTTACTAGCTGTTACAAAAATTATGGGTGTTTAAAATCAAGGCGCTTAGAGTGCATAAACTCAAATTCGGCACATATTGTGCGCTCCGCAAAATACGAAATCTGAAAACAGCAATAAAAACAGCGACCCCTCAACAGCTTTGGGTGAAACAGAAAATAGAAAGTAAAAAATGTATTTGTGACGTCACATCCTTCGTGCGTTGTTTTGCCCGCATTTCGCAGCCAGCTGGAGAAACGGAGCGGCAGCCGGGAGCGCAGCAGACGGTGGGAAGATGGGGAAAATCTACCAGGTAGTGGTTCATGGGCTGAGAGGGCAGAAGCTGATGCTCGACCTCTGCAACACCGAGGAGCAGATGAAGACGATGACGGTGGGACAGCTGAAGGAGAGGATCGCCGAGAAGCTCCCTGAGACCGCAGGTAAACACTTGAACGTTCAAGAGACGCGCAAGAGGGCCACCCGACTCAGGGTCTGAAATAATACTGTAGATGGCAGCTCCATATGACATCTTATCTTACTTCTGGGTATGGCAATTATTTCCAACTTTATGTTTGTTTTTAATGAAAGTGGGTTGTTAAGTAGCTTTAATTCAGATACCTTTCAATAATAAAGAGACATTTTGTGAGAGCCAACTACTCACGTGAATCAAAATTGAAAGTAAATTCTTCAGAATGACTAATGTTTTTCTGTAATCGGTTCAGCTTGTCAGTGCCATAATGGTAAAGCACATTATCACCTGTTGTTACCTTTATTTAAATTACTTCATCAAATTCACTGTTTGGTTGTTTTGTTTGTCAGCTGTTTTTAATATGTGAAAGTACTTGTTGTTGCAAAAAGTTACAGACAAGATTCATTTGTTGATCATTGATCAAACAAACACCTCTCCAAGTTGTCCAGGAATTTATTCTAATTATAGAAAATGGTATTTGAAAAAAAAAAACACCTCTATTTCTAAATCTAATTTTCATCTGTGTGTGTTTTCTTCTTTGTGTTTTTTCCAGGACAGGAAAACCTGCGGCTGATCTTCACGGACAAGGAGCTGGAAGGAGACACGTCTCTGCTGTCTGATTATGGAATCCAGCACATGTCCGTCGTCCATCTGGTGATCAGGGTCCCTGGAGGACAGACAGCATAACTGGGACTATCTGGACCTTCTTCTTCTATCGCTGTTGCTGCTGCTGACGACTACAGGGGATGCTGTTAACACCCGACTCTTGTTTACAAATAAGAAAGCTTTAATTAATGATAAAAATACTGATCATATTTGATATGTTTGTAAAAATGTAATAACCCTCTTGTATTAAGCTGTTTTCAAAGTTTGTTGCCACAAATAAAATTATTTGATGAAAAAAACATATGTTGTGGTGATATTGGGACATGCATCAAACATAAGTGTTGCTTGGGGAGTATTTGCTGCAAGATAAAAGCAAAAAAGTTAATATTCAGTGTTGATCAATGAGTATCAAAAGCTAATTTACGGCTTTATGGTGATAATATGGTGATGTTCTCTCTTATGGCGCGTTCACACTGAACGCGATTCCAGCTAAATCTTTGCATGATTGGGGTGGCTTGTTTTACATTTTGCCAGTCAGTCATGTGGCCAATGGGGACAACGCTCCATTACCACGTCATGAAACAGGAGGAACTTCTATCCACTTGCCTGTTGTCTGTTCGACTCAAAAGGGCAGACCGGGATTTTACGGAGCGAGACACGACGTTGTATTTATTGTGAAAGACCAAACAACGGCGCTGGTGTTCCTGGGACCACCAGATCTTCTGGAGATGCTCCCAGATCGGGGAGTCCAGGAGCTTTGGCTGGATCATTGTCACTTCCCGCAGTACGTCCGTCTATCCAGGATCTGAGACTTTTATCTAGCTTCGGGGAAGGATCACTCGTACAACAGAGGTAAAACGAGGAGACGGTCTGGAGCTCAGACAGGAGCAGCAGTAGAGCAGACCATGGGGCTGGGAAGAGAGAGCACTAGAGCCACTGCAGAGGCGGCGGCTGGCTGGGACCAGCTCTGTAGCTACAAGAGGACGACGAATGTGGAATGATTTAGGAGTCTTTCTATGGGCTGAAGTAAAACAGCTTTTTTTAAAAAGCCACCCACAAACCTGTAAAGGGCCTTCCTCACTCCATGCTATGTCAACATTAATTTTTCTGTCTTTCATTTTAATTGAAAAAAGCTTTGTCTTCGCTCTGCTCCTTCACTGTATGTCACAACAACGACCAGTCTCTCATTGGTTGATGTGACGCGGATTGACAGAAAAGTTCAGCTTTTTGAACTCCAGGGAAAGTCATGGCGGGTGTTGCTTTGCTCTATTGCCCTTATCGTCCCGTTTGCATCACTAGAAATGGGTCCTTCGCATTGCTTAGCGTCGTTTCGCTCCTGAATGAGCCTCTATATTGGGATAACATGTAAACCACACCCTCATTCATGTTTGGTGTAAATGCACTATTAGATCGGCACCTTCTCAGGTGCTCTACAGAGGACTTCTTGCTGTTTTAAAGCAGTTTCCAGTCAGGTGTGTGGAGGCAGTGGAACAACTAAAATAGGCAGGAGAATGGGTCCTGGGTTGAAGACCCTTGATCTATATGCTCTCAAAACCATGGCCATCACTCAATGTTGCATTCTAACACTGGATTATCTGTTTTGTTGGTGTGAAGATGGGATCATGGGATATCCTCATTTTTCAAAGCAATTATCTGCATTTACCTTAACACCTAGTATCCTACATCTTCCAAAAAAAGTACAGGAAGTTACGATACAAGTTAGAGAATAAATGCGTACAAATATTCTGAATATTACAAATATTCCCTCCAGCTGAATCTAAATCAGTGTGTCTTTCCAAGGGAGTTTAAACAAATTTTACATTTTCTTCTTAACAAACTCAAAGACCTATAAAAGTCTCCTTCTTAAAACAGTAACCCAGTATGAGGCAAAATAAACACATCTGCACACCACCAATTACTTTCAAGCTAAACTGAAACCTAGCTTTTTCTGCCATTTTCACGTCATTCAGTTCGTCCAAGTGTTTATAGAGGTTGACTCTGTGTAGCAAAGTTTTAAATGAATTCAACAAGGTCCGATTATTATTTTATTTTTTATCTTTTTTAAGGTTTTTTCTTTTTTACATAAACCCAAAATGCCCGACCGCCTGTGAATGCACCACCGTCTCGGGTGTAATGAGAAGAGAAAGAGAAAGTTGGAGAGATTCTTATACCGACGTGAAAGAGAGGACAGAGAGCATTTAAAACAAGTTGGAGATTTTATTACAGCAACGTGTGAATCTCACTCCCGAAGGTACGCTCAATGCTTTTTTTTCCCTTCATGTTTTATTAGGCCCGAGCAGCGAAGCGCTGCGAAGGCCTATTGTTTCTGTGTTGTTTCTTATTATTATTATTATTATTATTATTATTATTATTATTATTATTTTTATTCTGCCCCCCTAAAGAGGGGCCTTTTTGGGGGCTTTATCATATTCAAAAACTCACCAAACTTGGCAGATGCATGAAGACTGTTTAAAAATTTTATATTTTAAGGTCATCACAAAAATCTAACGGAAAATGCCTCAACGGCGCCACCTAGCAATTTTCAAAGGACCCTTTGCTATTCACTTACTTCATCCTAGAGACATGAGATTTGGTACAGTAGTAGAGCTCACCAAGACGCTCAGAATTTACAATTAATGTCATAGTGCAAATATCACAGGAAGTCGGCCATTTTAGATTGAAGGTCTGATTTTGACCCCATTTTTGACGTTTACAGCATTGGTATTTGATCGAACTCCTCCTAGGGATTTTGAGCGACCGACTTGAAACTCGGTCAGTCTGATCATAAGGCATGGCCAATTAAAAGTTATCAAAACAGTGAGTTTTTGAGCTTGTTGAAGGGGCGTTAGCAGGGGTCAAAGTTCACCTACTCGCCACAAAAAATAAAACAGTTATATCTCCTACACAGAAACACACAGAGGCATCAAACTATCTGTGATTGATCATCATCAGGTCTTCTATCATATCCAATGGTCAAATGATGACATCACTTAGGCCACGCCCCCTGACAACAGGAAATGTCATGTTTTGCTGTAAACGGTCGCTATGTTACCCCTCTGAGCTAATCAACATGAAAATGTATCCAGAGACAGAAGACATGTTGGTGTTTTGGATTCCAGCCCCAAGTGGATTCGATGGAGCAGGGCGGCGTGGTGGTGTGGTGAAGTCACCTCAAACGCCGCTGCCATACGTTTGGCTCTGAATTCCACATTTTTGGGTCGAGCTGCTTAAAACTCCCTTGGATGCATCCTTTTCCACCCCCGACAGGAATCCATAACAAACTTTGGTTGGCGTGACCTAATTTTTCTATAGCGCCCCCTAGAATATTTTAAATGATCAGCCCCAAGCCATGCTTTAAGATAGAATTACGAAAGTTGGTACACAACATACACGTGGAATATTGCTAAAGTGTTACTTTTACATTATTACTTTTGGGTGTGTATCCACCAATTTAACTGTCAAACTTTCATAAAAGCTGTCTTAATGCAAGAAACAAAACCCTTAAACACATGAAATAACAATTAACTTTAAATAACTAAAAAGGTTTTGTTAACTTTTCACATGAAGCTGGATTAACAGGTAGTAAGATACCTTTGATTAAATTGGTATACTAATGTTTAAACCAGGGGTGTCAAACGTATGGCCCGCGGGCCGGATCCGGCCCACCGAACGATTTTGTCCGGCCCAGTGGCCAAATGCAATATCAATATTCAACGGCTGTATATCCTCGCTGCATCGACCGATCTACACCAGATTTGTTGTGAGTCGTGGGGGAGCGCTGCCGAATGCGTTCGTGGGAATCTCCCGGCGGACGGGCGGGGAAAATGCGTGACAGTTTCTGCGGTGGCTGGCGGCCGGCGGTGCGCGAACCCCCGCGGTGGCCAATAGGCCGGAGCGGCGCTTGGCTGCGAGGGCCGATCGACGCCGCTTGCGGCTTTAATTATTCTTCTTATTATTCTGCCCCCCTAAAGAGGGGCCTTTTTGGGGGCTTTCTCATTTTCAAAAACTCACCAAACTTGGCAGATGCATGGTGACTGTTTAAAAATTTTGTATTTTAAGGTCGTCACAAAAATCTAAAGAAAAATGCCTCAACGGCGCCACCTAGAAATTTTCAAAGGACCCTTTGCTATTCACTTACTTCGTCGTAGAGACATGAAATTTGGTACAGTTGTAGAGCTCAACAAGACGCTCAGAATTTACAATTAATGTCATAGTGCAAATATCACAGGAAGTTGGCCATTTTAGACTGAAAGTCTGATTTTGACCCAATTTTTGACGTTTATAGCATTGGTATTTGATGGATCTCCTCCTAGAGATTTTGAGCGATCGGCTTGAAACTCGGGCAGTCTGATCATAAGGCATGGCCAATCAAAAGTTATCAAAACGGTGAGTTTTTGAGCATGCTGAAGGGGCGTTGGCAGGGGTCAAAGTTCACCTATTCGCCACAAAAAATAAAAGTGTTATATCTCCTACACAGAAACACACAGAGGCACCAAACTTTCTGTGATTAATCATCATCAGGTCTCCTATAATATCCAATGGTCAAATGATGACATCACTTAGGCCACACCCCCTGACAACAGGAAGTGTCATGTTTTGCTGTAAACGGTCGCTATCTTACCCCTCTGAGCTAATCAACATGAAACTGTGTCCAGAGACAGAAAACATGTTGTTGTGTTGTGGATTCCAGCCCCAAGTCGATTCGATGGAGCAGGAGAGCGTGGCGGCGTGGTGAAGTCACCTCAAACGCCGCTGCCATACGTTTGGCTCTGAATTCCACATTTTTGGGCCGAGCTGCATAAAACTCACTTGGATGCATCCTTATCCACCCCCCAACAGGAATCCATAACAAATTTTGGTGGGCGTGACCTAATGCCTCAACGGCGCCACTTAGCAATTTTCAAAGGACCCTTTGCTATTCACTTACTTCATCGTAGAGACATGAGATTTGGTACAGTGGTAGAGCTCACCAAGACGCTCAGAATTTACAATTAATGTCATAGTGTAAATATCACAGGAAGTTGGCCATTTTAGATTGAATGTCTGATTTTGACCCCATTTTTGACGTTTATAGCATTGGTATTTGATGGATCTCCTCCTAGAGATTTTTAGCGAGCGGCTTGAAACTCGGGCAGTCTGATCATAAGGCATGGCCAATTAAAAGTTATCAAAACGGTGAGTTTTTGAGCTTGTTGAAGGGGCATTAGCAAGGGTTAAAGTTCACCTACTCGCCACAAAAAATAAAACTGTTATATCTCCTACACAGAAACACACAGAGGCATCAAACTTTCAGTGATTGATCACCATCAGGTCTCCTATAATATCCAATGGTCAAATGATGACATTGCTTAGGCCACGCCCCCTGACAACAGGAAGTGTCATGTTTTGTTGTAAGCGGTCGCTATGTTACCCCTCTGAGCTAATCAACATGAAACTGTGTCCACAGACAGAACACATGTTGGTATGTTGTGGATTTCAGGCTCAACTGGATTGGATGGAGCAGGGGGGCGTGGCGGCGTGGCATATTCACCTCAAACGCTGCTGTCATACGTTTGGCTCTGAATTCCACAGTTTTGGGCCGAGCTGCTTAAAACTCATTTGGATGCATCCTTATCCACCCCCCAACAGGAATCCTTAACAAACTTTAGTGAGCAGGACTTAGTTTCTCTATAGCGCCACCAAGCAAATTTCAAAGGACCCTTTGGTATTCACTTACTTCATCGTAGAGTAATGAAATTTTGTACAGTTGTAGATCTCAGCAAGACGCTCAGAATTTACAATTAATGTCATACTGCAAGTATCACAGGAAGTAAGCCATTTTAGATTGAAATCTGAATTTTGATACCAAGTTGACATGTAAAGCATATGTATTTGATCATACTTGTCCAGCAGGGGGCAGCAAGAGACCACAAATAAACCCCAAAGGAATTTCTCTTGGTAAGTAAGTGATCTTAACTCTTTGGTTTCCTTGTATATTTAAGTTGAACAGATATACAAATCCTGCTTGAAAACTGACAAACTCTTGTTCAATACATTTCAGTTTTTATTTATATAGCGCCAAATCATGAAACATGTCATCAGGGGTGGATTGGGACAAAAAATTGGCCCTGGCATTTTGGATTAGACTGGCCCACCACATTTTTTTTGTGTACTGAATGTGTATACCAACTGTGCAATACCAACTGTGCAATACCTTGAAGTCAGGATAATGGAAATTAGTGAGTGGACACTTAAAATACTTCCAAAATCTTAATTTATTAACACTGTAAAATGTAAACTCCACCACAGCACAGCAATTATTCTTAGATCAGAGAGAGAGAGAGAGAAAGAGAGGTGTCACGGTCAATCACACATATTATCACGTTACATCATTATAAGAAGTTATTGTAAGTTGCTCATCAGATCTATTCAGTCTTCCAGATACTGTAGGGTAACATTGGACTAATGTGCAATCACTGTGTAAAAGAGGATGCCAATGACAAAATGAACCAGAGAAATGCCTCACTTGTCATCATGGAAAGAAAGAAAATATATAATAACATAATATAAATTTTGATTTACTCAGTCATTTGTAATAAGTATTTTATTTATCTAATTTCCTAATTTTTGATCATATTTTCTTTAAAATCGCAGACTTTTCGCTATTTTTCATGTAAATCCTTGGTGGCGCTTCATAGCGAAGCCGGTGAGGCCGCAGCGAGCTTGGCCTACCCTGGGATTGCGCAATCCCATGGTAACTGCGCTGACTTCCATTCTGTGAATGCATCTTCCTGTCTCTAGATCATAAATTCAATTGTTCAAACAGTTATGAACTGATTTTCCACAATTTAATATATGTGGATTACGAATTGTGTTTTGGTCATCAAACTGTGTGCAGATAACATGTTTTCGTGGTGCTGGCCGATCATAAACAGCAAAGAACTGGTTGTAGGTGAGGCCAGCAGTTCCTTGGCCACTAGGCAGGGGGCGCTCAAGGGGCACCGCTCGTGATCCCCAAATAGTAGAGTCAAAACAAGTTATTGATGTTTTATTAGCGAGTTTTGCTAAACAAGTAAAGCACTAAAAAGACTCTAAACATACAGCTGGAACAGGACTGATCAGGGAAGGCTTTCCTCCCTGGCAGTGAGCTCCACTGAGACTGAGAGACTTTTAAAACTGAAGAAGATAAAGAGAACTTTTACCGGAAAATGATGATATTTTTGTTCAGAAAGAGCGCCACAGGGACTTAAATTATAAGTAGAGGTAAGACAGCGATACTTATTCATGTTTTGTTTCTGTAATGAAATGTGCTTAATGTGGGTTATAGTTTTAGAATGTGTTACAAATGCAGAAATCCATCATAACTCATAAACTGTTACCAATCAAATGACAATTTTTTTCATCAAAGAACCAATATTTTTCCATGTATCTTGGTGAATTTATTTGGCTCAATCAGTCTCCTTCAGCACTTTGCAACGAGTCTACTCTGTAGAGTGTATATATTTGTAAATCTGACTCTGATGACGTCAGTGCCTCACCAGCTATGAACTCTACCGCACGTCACTGACTACAACCACCACCATATTTTACACCAGACACCGGAGCAGATGAAGGTCTGCTGTTGGGAACATGTCAGTCAGTTTGACACATTTCGCAGCATCCGTTTGAAGAACTCGTTTCTTTTTTTCGTGCAGTTTCTCTGCGCCTCCCTTGCGTTTCTTATCCATTACTACTGTGAACACCGCTGCACAAAGTTCCACATGGAGCGTGAAGGTGTTTTTCTACTTTATGATTGGCCTAGCCCTTTAGACTGTCAGGGATGATAACCAATGGGCTGCAGTAGCCTGTGGTAAGGGCCGGATGATCGGAACAGACTCTTGCGCTGCTGATATTTTTCTTCATGCATTATGCAAATATAACGAGGCAGATATATAAAATAATAATAATATTAATAATAATAATACATATTATTAATATACATGTCGGGTCTGCCGGCCTGCATGTCATCTAAAGGCAGTTTACAATGTCAAAATCAATCAGATTATACATATTAAGTCAGATTATCCAGATTGGTAAAAGAAATTCCTATATAAGGGAACCAGTTGATTTCATCAGTCGTAACAAGCAGCATTGACTCCTGAAGAAGCGTAGAGCCACAGGGAGAGTCGTTTGCATTGTACATGGCTTTGCAGCAATCCCTCATACTGATCAAGCATGAAGTGACAGCAGAAGGAAAAACTCCCCATTAACAGGAAGGAAAAACCTCCAGCAGAACCGGGCTCAGTATGAACGGTAATCTGCCTTGACCGACTGGGGGTTACAAAAGAGAGAGAAGAGACACAACAAGACAGACAAAAAAGCACAGAAGCACACATTGATCCAGTAATGTGTTTTACATTAGATGGTAATAGCAGGTGATCTGTCTTCCCTGAATGATGTCACAGCTAACAGAACGCCAGACCAGGTGTACCTACTATGAAGAAAAAATAGAAAAAACAAAAAGGTAAAAGCTGAAATGACAACAGTCATGCAAAATTGAAGAACAATAGACCCTGATGTCCTCCAGCAGCCTAAGCCTATAGCAGCATAACTATAGAGGTAGCTCAGCGTAACATGAACCACTCTAACTATAATCTTTGTCAAAAAGGAAAGTCCCAAGAGCCAGCTTCTAGTGGAGGAGTTCAAGTATCTTGGGGTCTTGTTCACGAATGAGGGGAAGATGGAGCGGGAGATCGACAGGCGGATTGGTGCGACGTCTGCTGTGAAGCGTGCGCTGTACCGATCCGTTGTGGTGAAGAGAGAGCTGAGCCAAAAGGCCAAGCTCTCGATTTACCAGTCGATCTACGTTCCTACCCTCATCTATGGTCACGAGCTTTGGGTCGTGACCGAAAGAACGAAATCCCGGATACAAGCGGCCAAAATGAGTTTTCTCCATAGTGTGTCTGGGCTCTCCCTTAGAGATAGGGTGAGGAGCTCAGTCATCCGGGGAGGACTCAGAGTAGAGCCGCTGCTCCTCCACATTGAGAGGAGCCAGTTGAGGTGGATCGGGCATCTGGTTAGGATGCCTCCTGGACGCCTCCCTGATGAGGTGTTCTGGGCACGTCCCACCGGGAGGAGACCCAGAGGAAGACCCAGGACACGCTGGAGAGACTATGCTGGCCTGGGAACGCTTTGGGATTCCCCCAGAGGAAGTGGCCCAAGTGGCTGGGGAGAGGAAGGTCTGGGGCTCCCTCTTGAAGCTGCCCCTGCGACCTGACCCCGGATAAGTGGAAGACGATGGATGGATGGAAAAAGGAAAGTTTTAGGATTAGTCTTAAAAGTAGACAGGGTGTCTGCGTCACGGACCAAAACTGGGAGTTTGTTCCACTGGAGAGGAGCCTGATAACTAAAGGATCTGCCTACCATTCTGGTTTTACAGACTTTAGGAACCACTAGCAGACCTGCTTTCTGAGAGTGAAGTGGTCTGTTAGAAATTACTAAAGTTTGTACACAACATACACATGTGGAATATTGCTAACGTGTTACTTTAGCAATTTTCCAATTGCCAAAGTGTTACTTTTACATTATTACTTTTGGGTGTGTATCCACCAATTTAACTGTCAAACTTTCATAAAAGCTGTCTTAATGCAAGAAACGAAACCCTTAAACACATGAAATAATTAACTTTAAATAACTAAAAAGGTTTTGTTAACTTTTCACATGAAGCTGGATTAACAGCTAGTAAGATACCTTTGATTAAGTTGGTATACTAATGTTTAAACCAGGGGTGTCAAACGTACGGCCTGCGGGCCGGATCTGGCCCGCCGAACGATTTAGTCCGGCCCGGTGGCCAAATGCATTTTTATTATTCAACGGCTGTGTCTCCTCGGTGCATCGACCGATCTGCACCACATTTTTTGTGAGTCGTGGGGGAGCGCTGCCCAACGCGTACGTGTGTATTGCATGGTAGACGGGTGAGGAAAATGCATGACAGCTTCTGCGGTGGCTGGCGGCGGGAGGTGCGCGTACCCTAGCGGTGGCCCTTAGGCCAGAGCGGCGCTTGGCTGCGAGGGCCGATCATCACCGCTTGCGGTTTTAATTTTTATTTATTTTTACCCAAAAATTACAACCGCTTTTTTAATTGCTTTCAATTTCATATAGCCGCCACTGCCGATGAGTTGATTACCAGAAGGAAGTAAAAATGAACATGAGCTGGGGCTCTTCTCCAGGTGAGACCTCCCAAATATTCTTGAGTAAATAAGATCATAGCGAAGCCAAACCGTTACTTCAGTCTAACGTTATTCAAGTAAAAAAGTAAAAGTCAACAAAAATTACCTAAATAGACGAAAAGAAGTATTTTATGAGGTTAATGAGCAATAATAGAAACTTTGCAAATGTGCAATTTGTAGTATGTTCAGATAGCAAAATAGTCTCTACAAAAAAGATTAAGGGAAAAGAGACACAAATACTTCACTTTTTTAAAGCACCAAACATAAAAACCAATGCAAACAGTGGAAACAGCAGTGAAAAGACGTCATATTGATATCACCATATATGCAGGTGCATTTGGTGAGATGCACCTACATCTCACCAAATGCACCTGCAGAGGTGGGCAACGTACCACCCACCTCTGGTTATGATCAACAACGTGCTGTGTGCAACTCATGCTCCTTTAACTTTTCCTCATTTTGTCTCATTAAGACTTTGATGTATTTTATTGAGAGTTGTGGAAGATATGTTAAACCAACATAAAGTAGTGTGTAATTGTTAAGTGGAAGGAAAATGATTCATGGCTTTCAAAAGTTTCTATGACTAAAATGTTGCATTTGTAATAATGAGTAAGCCTCGTCTTTGCTCCAGTTGCAATATCAAGTCTTTTAAGGGTATGGCAACTTTGCTCTTTCCTTTCGTTCCTGTTAGCAAAATAGTCTCAAGACTTTTGCAGCCTCTAGCAGGTCTTCTGCAACATTTCTCTGTATTTATTTACATCCTACTTCCCCTCAGATCTGAGACTGACCAGCTTCCCTTAAGAAAAACATTCCCACAGGATGATGCTGGCAACCAGAATGTGATGATGGGTTGTCATACAGTTAATTTTCCTCCACATAGCATTGTGAATGTAGACAGAGAGTTTAATTCAATAGTCATCTGACCAGAGCGCCTTCTTCAACATATTTACAGTTTCCTACATGACTTGTGTGAAAAACGTCCTCTTTTGCTAATGACTTTCAGTTTGCTGCTCTTCTATAAAGGCCAGATTAATGGAGTTTGCGACTAACAGTCGTCTTCTCAGCAGATTCTTCCACCTGAGCTGTGGAATGCTGTCCTTGCCCGACCTGTTTGTTTAGGTGGACGGCCTTGTCCTAGGATATTGTTGCATATCCTGCAGCATTCTCCACATCTAATTCTCCACATCTTCCTCCCTGATCTGTCTGCTGTGTTCATTGGTCCTCATGTTGTTGTTTGTTCACTAAAACCATGCTTGATTTTACCACGATGTCAAAGTTATGCACTTCTTTGATTTGGTCCATTGCATAAAATTACAGTCAAATTAAATTATGTTTGGATTCTGCCATTGCAAAATGTTACAATATTGAAGGGGTCTACAATTTTTTAATCCTGCGATTCTTTTGAGTATAAATGGAAAGCAATGATCTTTCTGCCATTAAACTTAAAGATACTGATCATATAATCGCTGAGTTAAAACCAGCTTTCTTCTTTTATGGTGTGAACAAAACAACATGCGTTATTTGGGACAACTTCAAAAAGGCCTTCTCATAGTTGCCAAAGAGCTGTTTCATTAAAAATCAATGTTTGGGGTCAATCTGTTGTTTTATTAGGGTAAAATAGTCTAACCCAGCAAAATATGCAACAGCCGATCATTGAGTGTTGTCTGACATTAGTCAGTTCTGTCATTTACATTTTTAATCTTTGTCTTACAGAGGCTAAGTACCACGGCCTGTTCAACTATGGGGCAACGTGTTACCTGAACAGTGTGCTGCAGGTTCTGTTCATGACTGAAGAATTCAGGGAAGCTGTGAACAGGTTTGTTTTTAAAGGTTTATTCATTTAGCTTTTTGCCAAGGTAACATCTTCAAGTGCTGGACATTCATTTGCATTTTGTTTTAGGTCTTCTCGTCGTAATAAAAAATATATTGATCATCATCTTAAAGAATTGTTTAGAGAATTACTGACACGGACAGCGTCTACACGTCATATATTGACAAGACTAGAAGTCAACAACGGTACAGTATGAGAAAGGCGAACCCTTTTTATTTTTTACCTTATCTAAATCAGGTTGTGTAAATCTGGATCCTTGCAGTAATGAGGTAGTCTTCTAATTATCATAAATTATGATTCTGAATTAAGAAAACAAATTGTATTTTATAGTTTGTGGCTTATTTTATTAAAGTCGTTGAAATAAATCTTATAAATGTCTTCCCTTCTTCCAGTGAATGTACAGCAAGATGCTGCTGAGTACTTTGAGAGGATCTTAAGGAAGACCAGTGAAAATGCAGCACAGGTACCGTTATTAGCTGCAAATAATAAATTGTACATGGCACCAGAGTAAATATCTAAGCATTCTTATCTGTGTGTGTTCAAGATCTTCCATGGACAGCTGACTCACAGGACAACCTGTTTGGTATGTCAGACAGAGACTAACAATGAAGGGCCATTCTGGCATCTTCCTCTTGAACTGGGAGCTTCCTGTGGTGAAAACTACAGCGTGGTGAGGATCTGATAAGCTGTGAAGTTCATATTTTACTGATGCAAAGGGTCAAAGTTCAAAGAAACAGTCAGAGTAAATATTGTCACCATAGAGCTATATAGCAATAGACAATACTTGGCTAAATAAGTCAGAAAAGAGGGGAAGTTTATTTTTCACTTTAAACTTCGCAAGATGGCTTAAAAGCACTTTGGTCAAACAAAGGTACAGGAGCTGAGAGCTGACCGTCAATATATGAGTTTAACAAGAAAGAAAGCACGCTTGCAGTGACTCACTGCAATGACGATTTATTACAAAGTTCATTGTTGCACTCTTTATCACAGGGTGACACTTTTAACTTTGGTATAGCCTGAACAACTAAACCAAGCACAATACCTGTAATGACTTCCCCATTTTACCATCCAAATGCTGGAGAAAGCATGGGCACCTCTCTTTTGGCTATTTGAAGTTGACCAAGCTTTGTCCTAGCTCATAAATATACATTGAAAACTAACTTTACAAACCCAGTTAATGCCTTGCAAAACTATTCACCCCCCTGGAACTCATTAACATTTGTGATTTTTCAAGCATAAACCAATTGCCTGCTCTGCTCTGCAAAGTATCTCAAACTCAGTCTGATTGAATGGAGAGCATTGTTTAATTAAAAATAGGAAACATGTAAAAAGATTAAAAATAATTTAATTATACATATTTTTATTGCTGCCTGCGGAACAATAATCAAGCAATATTTTAGTGTAACAAAGAAAGTTTTGTGGAAAGAGGCACATATCTAAATAAAGGGAATACAATGTTTTCTGCTTTTTTGGTTCAATTGTGTCCTATTTTATTGACATAAATTTTTTATTGTCTACCGTCAGGAACAAGAACGAGATATGGGACTCTCTTTTCAAAACACTTAGACAAGTTTAAGGAGTAGCTGCACCCTGGTCAGCCTTTAAGTAAAATTTGCCAGATATTGTTGTGTATGAAATTAATAGAAAAGCAAAAACTTGGCTCAAAAAAGAAAAATGCTGTTGAACTTTATTTAACATTTCCGTATAGGAAGATTCCCAATTGTTTGCATTCTTTCAGAAAGGCCTCATATCAGTGGAAATCTTGTCCTAAATAATTAAAATAATCCGTCTGCATCAACCGCTTGCATTGCGGGCCAAACTTATGCTGTGGTTAAACTGTTGATGCAAGCTGGACAAATTCATACTGAAAATCTGCAGAGTACTTTGAAAGCCTTTTTTAAACTGGTGAGTGCTTCTTTTTTTATTTCAATACGGTTTCTTTTTATTTTAGGAGAATGGCATCAACATGTTTTTCACACCAACAACGTTTGAGGGAGAAAACCAAATGTACTGTGAGAAATGTGATGCTAAAGTTGATGCCACCGCAGTGAGTATCCACTGGGTGCTTTTAGATGTTGGTGAAAGAATTGAAACATGCAAACATTCGATTATTTTAGCAATATTTTTCATATCTTGGCATATCTATTTTGTTCTTCAGAAATATGTAATAACTCACCATCCAGATGTCCTGCTTCTTCTGTTGAAGAGGTTTGACTTCAGCTACAAGTACATGTCATACATCAAAATCTACTGTGATGCCGATATTCCCCACACCTTAAAGATACCGGAGGTAAACATCTTCTGCATTAGAACTGGTTATGATGCCTGAAGTGTTGTTTTTTTAAACTCTTCATAATTCTAACAAATATTCTTCCATGTGGATCAGAATCAGACATATGAGCTCTATGCAGTTGTGGAGCATGTTGGTGA
Organism: Fundulus diaphanus; assembly: GCA_037039145.1. Taxonomy (NCBI): domain Eukaryota; kingdom Metazoa; phylum Chordata; class Actinopteri; order Cyprinodontiformes; family Fundulidae; genus Fundulus; species Fundulus diaphanus. The sequence goes on from CM073131.1 coordinate 22,256,212, forward strand.
TCTCAGAGGTGGGCATTACTATTCCATCATCAAGCCAAAGGATGAGAAGGGGCTGTGGTACAACTTTAATGACACTCGTGTCACACCGGTAAAACTAATTCAACCTTTTTTCACATCAAATAATTTTGCTCAACATTCGAGTCGTAAAAGAACAAAAACAATTGATCAGATATTTTATTTGCTCTTTTCTCAGTTTCCCCATAATCCTTTTCTTCAATATGCGAACACTGCAAAGTAAGTTTGACTGTTGTTTTTATCGTCCTGCATGAAAGATCCAGTCACAGACTGTCAGCTTTTCATTTAGCCAGTATTGCAGCCCTACATTAAAGTGACTTGAGAATCATCTGAGATCAACTTAGACTTCAACTCATTATCATTTAAGTCAAGCATCTTTTACCAACAAATCATCAGTAACTCTAATGATGTTTCATACCTGAAGTATTTCTTTTCATAGAAAATTTTAGTTTGTCATTTTATTGTTTACAGATGCAGCAAGACTAAGGGTAAGATTAGAGTTAGAGCTCACTGCCAGTGTGCTTCTGATGAGAAAAGATAGATATTCTTTTTCCGAGAAAGTCTTACAAACCACATCAGCTTCATCAGTTAATGAATCACTTCTTCCCGTTAAATGTCATGGATTATGTAATTGAAGCAGGACCAAATTAACCATGCCTGCAAGCTAAATTCTCGCGGTATTTGTGCTTTCACAAACACACGAGAATCCATCTTGTGTCGCTCCCACCTCAACCGTTCGAGAAAACAAAAACCACAGAAGCCAGAAAGTGCAACCACTGCTTTGAGGTATACAAGAAAGTAACAGGGCCTCGTTATGACCAGTTGGTCAGCATGTCCAAAACAGACATGATTACAAATTGAAAGCCAGAGTAAATCATCCTGCTACAGAAACAAACTCGACAGCGGGTGATATTTTGCGCTTCTGCTCTCATCGCGTATGTTAGTGCTGTAAATTGTGTTGTATGTTGTCCACTGACATAGCCCCTGATATTTGAAGTGGACACGGTGTCTTAAATAGATTTATTATGGAAAATAGCAAGAGTTGATATAGGAAAAAAAACTCAGCAATTTGTCATGATTTGGGTTTTTGTTTATTTTTCCTTTGGACATTTCTGATCAGCCATCACCCCTCCGCCACTATCCAATCGGCTCAGTCTCCTTCCTGTTATTGCCTAGCTGTTAATCAGATCCACCTGGTGCCAGTAATTACATTCAACTCTGGTCACCTGTCCACCTGCTTATAACTGCCTCTGGCAACTCATCCCAGCCAGAACCTCATCTCACTTCGCTTCTCATGACGGATTGCTCTGTTTGATGTTCCCTGCTCTACCAGACCCTAAGTTGCCTGTGTCTGCGTACTGCAGTCCATCCTGTTTCTCAGTGAGTCCCTGCTGTTTGCTCTGCTGGTTCTGTTGGTTTCCTGGCCTGCACCGCCTATTCTGGTCTCCTGTTCATCCCTGCCTGCCTGCTCATTCAGCCAAGACTCATCTGCCAAGTCTGGTTCTGTCTATCTGCCTCGCCCGCCACCACTCATCTTCACAATAAACCTTTAAACGTATCTCTGTGTCCGGCTGAATATCGGGTTCACCAGCAGTAAACATAACAGCAAATGTTAGCATGAGCTTGACAATGATGACAGCAGGCTGTTCACAGGAGGTGACAGGCTGAAGGGCCTCAGGTCCATGAGGGGGTCATACAGGGCAGGACAGACAGGCAGAGCGATCCGATGCTCTTAGCAAAGATCATGGTCTGGAAACAGTCCAGGTCGATGTCCAGAAAAACAGGAATCTGATGAGGTGTCTGACAGGGGCAAGGCAAGACAAGGAAATCCAGAAACTTGAACTTAATCAAAGCAAGGGCCAGAACATGAGCCCCGCACGTGTTTTTGCCTGTGCTGTCCAGTTTTCAAAGCCCAAACATTTCATAGGCCGAGAGAGAAGATAGATAGGGAGGAGAGAGAAAGAGATTTCAATCACAGTCGGGTACCGGCTGTGTCAAGTTGGACCAATGACTAGGAACATGCCGGTAAGCATAGGTGGGCTTGATTACAGCAATCAAAATGGAGAATAGTTTAAAAACAATGTAGTGTCTGGGGTTTCTTTCTTTCTTTCTTTTTCACAATGTGTTTTTTGAATTAGTTGATTTGTTTAATCCTATAGTCTGCTTTCAAATATTTCTCCTTCTAGATCCTCAAATGCCTACCTTCTGTTTTACAGGAAGAAAGGTGAGAACAAACAAAATTTTGAATTAGTTGTTTTCCAATTGTGTAACACCATATTTGATTAATTTGCAAAATTACTTGATTTAATTAGTCATACTTTGTAATTGTTGCAGGCTCAGGCAAGATGGAGGCGTGCTCAATCAGAGATCAAGACCCATGCACCACTCAGGACTCTGGGGGTCATTGGAGGGGTGACAACACAGAAACAGCTATTGAGAATTTGTATCAGATGAATGGTAGCACCCAAAGCAGTTCTAATATAACACAAATGACTGATAAGGAGGAAATATCAGCTTGTTTATCCATTGATGCTAAGCCTGAGGCCAGAGGTCCTGGCAAGGGAGAACTGAATCAGCCTGAGGAGATCGTGCCAGTAGAAAAAGAAATAGATTCACAAAGCAAGTGGAGTGATGAGCAGAGATTAATTCAAGAGAGTAAACAGCCTGATAAGGAGGTCAGTTATTGTAAAGAAGACCGTTCTTCTGAAAGAGATTGTTCTGCACAGTGTTCTGAAAGTAAAAGGTTCAATAATCCTCTGCAAAAGTCATTGAATCAAGATGGCCCTCATCTTGGTGATGATCACCAAGGGAGAAATGAGAGGACGGCTGATGCTTCTAAAACACAGAAACAAGAAAGAAATGATGATGGTGGAGCCAATCTTTATCAAGACAGTCCAAAGGTAGATGAAAGTGGAGAAAGCAAACAACAGGGAGATCAGAAACAGACGACAGGAAATAGTGAGAGGGATAAAAATGGCACAGGAAAGAAAGGGAACAAAGATTATGCAATCAGGACAAGAAAGGATCTGTCCAGCAGCAGCAAATATAAACAAGTAAACGCAGGAGAGGACAGCCAGGCAGAAAAAATGGGAAAACCTGGGGCAGAGTATTCTGAAAGTCCTGCACAGCCCTACCACGTTGAAAATCTGAAGGGTGCACAGAAGAGACAAATTAGACAAAAAGGACATACTAGCCATCCGAAACAAAACGAGCTTGAAACTGCTAAACATCATGATAAAAGAGCAGCGACATTTACAGAACACCAGTGGGCTGAGAGAGACGAAGAAACAAGTCAACAAATAGTTCAGGTTGACACAAGTGAAGGGTTGCAGGTTGCCGCTGCCACAAGACATCATTCAAAACAGTCACTACTTGATGTCAAGACTGTGGAAGAATATGTTTGGGAGGTTAATTCTAGTGGAAAAAAGAAAAAGAAAATACAAATAAAAACAACTGTTGAGGAAACAATAAGTGGCAGAATTAAAAGAAACGACAAAAGCAACGAGGGTAATATTACCAGAAAAATCGACATTGGTGGATCATTTTCTGAACCCTTTTCACCGGAAAAACATCACACATCAAAGGAAGCCACCAGAGGAGCAAATGAAGATGGATACAATCCAAGAATGTTCCCTGATGCTGAGTTTGAAACGTTTCAAAACAGGCACGTTATGAAGAGGAAAAAAGGTTCATGCAAGTGCACATGTGTGTGTTTATGAGCACAATTGAAGCAGCAAAGAAAAGTGACATTTTTGTTTTTCTCTATTTACAGGGAAAAGCCGAAAAAGGCAGACCAGGACTCACATTCAGCTTAAAAAGGTCATCAAAATTGTTTTATAAGCATTATATGTTTTTGTTGAGAATGCAGCTTCTTAAACTGTTCAGTCCTACTGGCCTATTTAGGTCTGAATACATTGAATTACATAATTATTATCTTTACCAAATGATCAGTCCAGCAAAAGATGTATGTTTAGTTTTGCATACATTACATTTCATACATTTAGCTAGATATAATAGCAATGCAATATTAGCATTTTAATGTGAACATCAAGGCAGCCTCATCAGGCTGCCTTGATGTTCTACCCACAGTTTACTTTAAGAAAGTTTTACCTGTCATAGCGTCTGAGTTGACTCAGATAATAAACACGTCCCTTCTGTCAGGTGTTTTCCCCCAGTCCCTAAAAACAGCAAATATCAAACCACTGCTGAAAAAGAACAATTTAGACAAACTTCTACTCCAGAACTACAGGCCCATCTCAAACCTCCCCTTTATCAGTAAGATTATTGAAAAAGCTGTGTTTCAACAATTAAACACCTTCTTAACAACGACCAGCCGCTTTGACGTTTTCCAGTCTGGCTTCCGTGCTCACCACAGTACAGAGACGGCCCTTATCAAGGTGTTTAATGACATCCATATAAATACAGACTGTGGAAGAACCACCGTGCTGGTTCTACCTTAGTGCAGCATTTGATACTGTCGATCACTCCATTCTGTTTGAGCGCCTGGAGAACTGGGTCGGCCTCTCTGGTACAGCACTCCAATGGTTTAAATCCTACTTAAAGGACAGGGACTTTTTTGTATCAGTAGGTAACTTTACATCAGAAATGACAAAAATCACATGTGGGGTTCCCCAAGGGTCCATCCTGGGTCCCCTCCTCTTCAATATCTACATGCTCTCTGTAGCTCAGATCATAAAAAACAACATCAGCTACCATAACTATGCAGACGACACACAGCTCTAAATCACCATGTCACCAGGTGACTATGGACCAGTTCAGGCACTGAGTAAATGCCTAGAAGAAATCAATACGTGGATGTGCCAATATTTTCTTCAATTGAATAAAAACAAAACAGAAGTAATAATATTTGGACCAATAGAGGAGAGATCAAAAGTTAGCACACAGCTTCAGCTGCTTCAGCTAAAAACCACTAATCAGGCCCGAAATCTGGGAGTAGTGATGGACTCAGACCTGAACCTCCAAAAGCACCTAAAGACAGTTACAAGGTCGGCCTTTTATCACCTGAGGAACATTTCCAGGATTAAAGGACTAATGTCTCAGCAGGATCTGGAAAAACTAATCCATGCGTTTATATCTAGTAGAATAGATTACTACAACGGTGTTTTCACATGTCTGCCTAAAAAGTGGATCAGACAGCTGCAGCTGATCCAGAACGCTGCTGCCCGTGTCCTCACTAAGACTAAGAAAGTAGAGCACATCACCCCAGTTCTAAAGTCCTTACACTGGCTCCCTGTATCTCAGAGAATAGACTTTAAAATACTTCTGTTAGTCTATAAATCCCTAAATGGCTTAGCACCTAAATACATCACAGACTTGTTATCAGTGTATAAACCATCCAGACCACTAAGGTCTTCTGGCTCCAGCCTACTCTGCATACCTAGAACCAGAACTAAACACGGAGAAGCAGCATTTAGTTCCTATGCTCCCCTGATCTGGAACAAACTTCCAGAAAATTGTAAAGGTGCGGAAAGCCTGAGTTCCTTTAAATCAAGATTAAAAACACATTTGTTTAGGATTGCCTTCAACTGTTCTAGTTAACTGAATCACCACTTTTTTGTTCTAATTTCTATCTACATTTTATTCCTACTTGCTTTTATTCTGTTTTAATTTGCTATATTTTAATCATGTAAAGCACTTTGCATTGTCCATGTACTGAATTGTGCTATATAAATAAATTTGCCTTGCCTTGCCTTGTAGCATTGTGATATAATGCAATAAAATGTTAAAAAATACCACAAAAGGAGTTTCTTTTTATTATTTTTTGCTCATATTGTTTTCTACAAAACAGTCATATGAGACAAGCAATATAAAGTGTTTTTGATTTAGCCACACAGCTGAATGGCTGTTGACTAATATTTAACACGTACTGCTTATTCAAGACATAAATGGAGTGCAGAGTACACGATAAGGCCAGTGTTTGCAAATTAGAAAGGAGATGCAACTTTTGCCTTTATTTGTAGTTGACAAATGTTTTAGTCTGGAGTCAACTAATCCTGATTCAATTGGAATAAAAACACAAAAGCCGCACTGTCAAGTTCTTTAAAAAGTTTTTTTCCACAGTTTCTTTTAAAGGGGTTAAAGAAATCCCATAACTTCTCATTATCTCGCTTTGTTTTCCAGCCGTGTTATCTGGTGTTTTATGGGTTGATGTTTAAACAACTTAGATTTAACAAATGTTGGCAATGTCAAATTGCTCTGTATCACACAATAGAAACCCAGGTTGTTACTTTCTATGCAGGGATAGTACAAAAAACTAAAAAAAAATTAATCCAATTTATGTTATATTTGTGGACTGCAATAATGCAGCAGCTTGTTTGGTTCTTAGAAGCATGTGGAAATGATGATTACTAAAATTTATTTTGTCTTTTTTTTTGCAAAAGTACATTTGACTCGCCAACATTTTCAAGGTTTGCATGATTTTCATCAGTTCTGAAAAGTGAAAACTGAGAAAACAATAAAATGCTTGAGAAAGGCATGCAGACAAGCAAGTTATTTTTTCAGTTTTTATTGATTGCTTTGACGCAGCAGTCAACTCAAAACCCACACTTTTCAAAACAGTTAACGCAGAGGGCTAAACAGTGGCAACAATGGTCAAAATTATACATTTTGTTTGCAAAAGGCTCCAACTCTGCAAAAACATTTAAAATATGAACCAAAAGGAAATTTTGCCCTCAAACAACACAACCTGCACACAAATGTTTGAGCCCTTCCAATCATTCATTACACAAGGGGCAACTAAATACAAAATACCACACTCAATGTGAAAGGCCATGATTTACCACATGATCAATCATAGTTTCCTGAATTTCATCTGTAACTTGAGCCCTTCCAGCTACACCGCCACCTCGCACACAGATTCCTCTGCCTCATTTTCTTCTTCCCCTGACCCATCTACCTCTTACTCTGACTCTCATCTGCCTTAGACCATCCAATGACTGCAAAGAACAACACACAACATGGCACCTTTTACGTAAAGCCTGCAAATTGAAAAATTGTGTAAAGAAGTGTCAATCAGGTGCTTCAGTGATTTCATTCTGATCAAGAAGTTTCTAAGAGCTTGGAACATATGGTTTCTGTTTTGCTACCACAGCTAAAGCAATGGAGTTTGGACTGCATGAATGACATCTGCGTTAACTGTTTTGCAAAAGGGTGGGGAAAATGTATCAAACCAATGAAAATGGGTTAACTCATTTGCAAGAGGTGTCTTTTGCTCTGCTGAGGTGGTGATGATGAAAACTTAGAGGTTGCCAGTTTCTTCAAACAGGTCAAAGTAATCAACAAAAATGGTAACTAAGGCCACGTGAGCATGTAGTACTTTGATCTCATGAGAAAACTGCATGTGTGCTCCGCAGTAACTACAACACTACATAGGCCCTGTATTTATCATGTTGTTGTAGTTTTTGTTGGCAAAAATGAAAAAGTTTTGTTATCTTTCATTGCTGTATATGTGACAAGAAGCTGGGCAGGCAGGACTCAAACGACAACTCAGACAGTTTCCAAGATTCAGATGTTTAATGACGGGTCCAAAGGTCGGTACACAGGGAATCAGTCAGAAGGGCAGAGGTATCCAAAAAACACTGGGCAGAGGCAAAAGCAAAAAAAGATTAAAAAATCACTAGAGACTAGAAGCTCAGGGATAAAGGGCTGGAAGCTTGCTGGAAGAAGCTAAGAGGAACTGGCAAGGAAGGAAGGGCACAGACTGCTTAAATACACAGGAGGAGATGATTGGGAGCAGGTGTGATCAATCAGGCTGGGGAAGGGCAGGCAGCAGAGGTGGGGCAAAACAAGCTGCCATGTCACAGTATAGTCATGTAAAATGTGTTAACAGCAGTTACATACAACAGCAGTAGTAACATAGATATCGTCTATTATAAATTAAATAATTAAAAATACATACCACAGATCTAGTCTGAAAAAAATCGATTTATGATTCAATATGAAAGAACGACAAAGGTACCAAAAACTAAAAATAATATTAATCATACTATGCCTAAGTTAATCGTACTATGCCTAAGTTATCACTTGATCTGGAGTTGTAGACGATAAGTGGTTGTTCTCTTCTTAAAATGCTTTTATTTGGAGTAATAAAAAAGAAAAAAAGAATTTATCTGTAAGTAATTTTTACATGAGTAGATGTTTTTGCATCCATGACATGATTAGTGTTGTAATAGATCTGTATCACAAATATATGACTATTTGTTTTTGGTTTGTATTTTTAAAATGTATTGTTTGGACTTGTCTTGATGGAATGAGCCTTCTATCACAATTTTTCTTCTCTGTTGTTTAGCAAAGAGAGACGTTCTTCTTCTATATTTTTTTAGGGAAATTTAATAACTGCGCATGTCAGAGTGATTCTGTTCTGAATAAAGCCAGGCGAGCCCAAAGGAAGCAACACAGAAAAGAAAGGTTACATTTCTGTATTTCTCTATTTCCAGAGAAAACAAGAAAAATGACCAGAACTTATATTCAGCTTAAAATGTAACCGAAGTTGTTTCTGTTGGTAATCATTTTCTGTTGACAACACAGCTCCTTAAACTGTTCAGTAATGCAGGCCTTTTATAGGTCTGGATTGATGGAATTAAATAGAGAGATTTAGTGAAAGGTCCTCTGTACCAAATCAGTCCAGCAAAAGATTCTAGTTCAGCTGGGGAATAAAATCGGCAAAAAGTCAAATGCTTAAAGTAATTTTTTTTATCTCTTTTGACCATTGAAACAGCGTAGTAGCATTTTGCTGATGAATATAAACAAACTAGCAATGCTGTGTAGTGTCCAGCAAGAAATTCCGAGCAAAAAATTAGCAAACATTTGTGTACCGTTTGCATTTTATTCTGTGTTTGTAGCATTATTGTTTTCTGTCATAAATTGTCAAAAAAAGAAGTCACAGGTGAGTTTCTTTTAATTCTTTGCCCACATTGTCTTCCACAAAACCAGCACCTGAGAAAGAGCAATAGAAAACATAAAAACATTTTAGCTGAACCTCACAGCTGGCTGCTTGTGCACTAATATTTAACATAAATTGGCTGCACGTTGAGGCCAACGCCTGCAACTGGTAAAGGGGAGTTTTTTTCTTTCTTCATCTGTAGATGTCAGATGTTCTAGTTGGGGTCAGTTTATCCTAATTCAAATGAAGTATAAACACAAACATATTGTCACATTCTTGGAAATGTTTTGTTTCACTTTCTCTTCAGCGGATGAATTAAATCCTGGAACTTCTCACTGTCTTCTCTTGTTTTTCAAGCCTTAACACATACAGTGTTTTAATCAATGTAAGATCCCAGATCGTTTTTCCAATGCACGGACAATAAGAAATACGTTTTTTATACACCAGTATCATGAATGCAAAGGATGGTATATTGTTAGCGCCACCTGGTGGCAAAGGAGTACTGACACTGACAAGCCGTAGACCAGAGAGCAGGCTGACTGTGTGGAGCTGCTTAGAATTTTGCCATTTTCCAGCAATCCAGTAATCTCTATTAAAGAGATCTCTCTGTCCAAGTGGCCTTGATTCTCTAACAGGAATCATAGTCCATAATCTGCCGCCTTGACTAGCAATCCTGTTCTCTGAGAGTCACATCTCAAACACATACAGTAGAGTTGTCAATATAATCAATGCCTCAATAAAATGAAAACTGAAAGAATAAAGAAGATACTGATTTATGTTAAAATCTATATAAGCTGACCCATTCACATCTGCCCAAAATTGCACTTCTTCCGGTAACAACGCAGAGACACTTCCGTGTCCTCCCAGCAGCCTGACCCAAATAATGAGCTTAAAGTCTGCTTACATGTGGAGAAGAGCCAGAAGAAAACATGCAACAAGATGAACACAAAAGTGAGAAACTTTCCCAGGCAGAAGGACAAGAAAAACAAAATGCTGAACGGTGTTACATGCTAAGCTAACATTATGACACAGACATTTTAGAACAACTGAAAAGGGTCAGTAAAGCTCCTTTATCTGCTACGATTTTGCAGTAAACCTTCAACAAGCCAGGAGTTCTCAAATTTCTTCTGCTGCGTCACCCTTTGAAAAAGGAAACATTTTCAGACCCCTTCAACAAAAGGGATCAAAACTAGGCCCAGTTCCACCGGCTCTTATTGGCCGCGCACGGCATGGCTCTGCTCACTTTCAAGTGTTTCAGGAACATTTTTTTTCCATGGCCAGCCCGGGTTCCTCCGGCTCTGCTGAAGACCAGGGCCAAACCAAGCTAACTCGAGACGAGCTTTGAGTGAACACACCTTCTAGGTAATTGGCTGTTGAGTGAGGAGAAATGAGAAGGTTTTTCTCCAAGGAAATTCAAAAAATCCAGAAAAACTGAAGAACGACAACATTACTGTATACAACAACTGTATCAGATCCGGAGTTTTATCGAGGCTTTCATTCATTTTACACTGAAAACTGTTAAGTTTTGTCTGAAGTGTCCATCCATCCATCTCATGAGATACAAGGGAGCAGCTGTCTGCCTTTCCCTGCTGCCGCCTCAGGAAGAGAAAACGTCCATGAAGCATTTTTCTCTTCAAGGCCTTTCTAGGCCTGACAAATCACTACACGAAGATAATCTGAGCGGGTAGGAGCCGAGTAGGGCGGCGAACATGGATGGGTCAGTGGAACTGCGCCAAATGTAACTAATCATTTTCTGTTTTAATGCAGTAAAGCTGTCGTTTTGAAGTTTACCCAGAATCCCATTTAAGATGTACAACACATAAATGGGTTCATTTCTAACAAATAACAATGGTTTCTAACAACTATAATGTTTCAACATCGCCTCACTTTTTTAACTCTATAATATTAACAACAACTTTTAGCCTGACTCGTACCTGCAGTCTACTTTTAACTAGCTATGAACCTCATATGGTCAATATAAGCCATTAATATTAAAGATAAATTTCAGTTACTTTATGTTTTGTATTCATCTTACTACTGACTGCGGGTACAGACCAAACAGCAGGGGGTGCTGTTGTCACATTTAGACTGATTTAGAAGACCTCTATTTTCTGGACAAAAGAGGCAAGGCTTTTTTAGCGCCCCTCCTGCGTTGATGCGGTACGGATCAGCACATGACAATGTTAATCAAAGGATGCCTTAGTGAAATGATGAATAGTGAAGCAACAAAACAGCAAACAAGTTTATCTACAAATTATTTATATCTCAGCAGACGTTTGTGCATCTATGACAATATTATTTTTGTAATAGGTTTTGTATCACAAATACAACAATTTGTCTCAGGTTTCTTGTTCTTCTTTCACAAGATAACTCCACAGCGAGACAGGGTGTGGGTGTAAACAAGTAGAATGACTTGTTTCTCAAAAAACATTAATTTTTTTACAGTAAATATGGTGCTTCAGGTATAGGCTCATAATTTGACTTGTTCTAAATTAGTGAATTGTACAGTTTGTCTCATAATAAGTTAATTATCACTAATTCTTCAATTAGCTGTTTCATTGTAGCTGCTGGGTCGGCCTAAATTAGCTGAACATCAGACTGATCTGAACATAAGGAAAACTGGGCTTGTCCATGATGTTTTCATGCCACCGGGGAAGACTAGCTTGAAACTTAAACGTGTTCATTTATTTTGTGGTTTTTAATGTGGTCTAGACACCATAACTTCAATTCAACTCAAAAATACTTCATTATTCACACAGGAAAAATAAACATTGACATTCACACCGCTTATTGGAGCGCACATTCGTTTCACGTTTGTTCCAGCACATAAGAATTTTAGGTTATCCCTGTAATTATTAAAAAGGGCTGTTGGATGCTGTTTGGTAGCTGTTTATTTCTGGCATTATACATTAACTGTGAGATTTGAAATTCTACCAGATCTGAGAATTTTAGCCAGCAAAAATGAATGAAAAATGGGTTATTGTGGTTGTAATAGCCTTATGAACCATCCTAATGGCTCTTTTCTGCACCATGTATAGAGGTTTCAGTGATTTCCTGTAGGTGTTACCCCAGACTTCTACACTATCTCAAGTATAGTAAAATCAGTGAGCAGTGGAGAATGTGCAATGCTTTATAAATCAGAAAATATAGAAAGCTAACCAATATATAATATTACAGTATAATATTATATAATAAAAACTATATCAGAGGGATATGGGACATTAATGGTATTATTAAAATAAGCGCTGGTGCCTTGCAGCAAGAAGGTTCTGGGTTCAAATCCAACCCTGGGTCTTTCTGCATGGAGTTTGCATGTTCTCCCTGTGCATGCGTGGGTTCTCTCCGGGTACTCCGGCTTCCTCCCACAGTCCAAAAACATGACTGTTAGGTTAATTGCCCTCTCTAAATTGTCCTTAGGTGTGAGTGTGTGCGTGAATGGTTGTTTGTCCTGTCTATGTGTTGCCCTGCGACAGACTGGCGACCTGTTCAGGGTGTTCCCCGCCTCTCGCCCAGTGAATCCTGGAGATAGGCACCAGCACCCCTCGTGACCCCATGAGGGATTAAGCGGTTTGGAAAATGGATGAATGGTGTGGTTAACAGCCTTAATCAGCGCACAGGTAGACACGAGGTGGTGCTAGAGCCCTTGCCCTTTATCCTCCTGACAGAAAAGGTGCCCTCCATAATTTTTTTAATAGTGTATAGTGTGTGGCTCAAGGTAGCATTACTGGATTTAAGCCTTTATTACCAGGGTCCTATATTTTTTTTGTAATTTTTCCGGACCCCCACACACACACACACACACACACACACAGACACAGACCATCGCCACCTTTAATACAGCAGAAATGCTTTCTCTGTCTTTGAAACGCGGCAACATTAGTAAAATAAAATCAACTTTAAAGCTGTGGTCATACCTGTTCCTTTTGCCCATTTTCCTACCACTCAGTCTGTTTTTATACCTGTGTGCAGTCAGCTTCTTTGAAAGGGACATGTTGTGACTTCTTTGTGAGGGTTGTAGTCTCACGCCACTAAATTAGAAACACAATTAAACAGGTAGGTAGGGCATTAAGCTTTTAAGTTAACATTTAGTGTGTCTTTTATTTGTAAAAGCCATGTTGACGGTAAACACCAAACCTGCATATCATGTTGCCTTTGAGGAAATCCCCGTAGATTGCTGATGTTTTATCTTTCGGTTTCTCTCTTGCACCGATACAAAGTTACACGACTAGAGAACAAGGACATACACGATAAAATTGTATTGCCAAATTATGCCTGTTGGTTTCTTTTGCTCCTAATCCAGACATATTTCAATGAAGCTTTCAGCTGCACTTCTGCACTCTATAAAAATCAGTGGAAAGTACCAGACGTGATCCAACATGCAAAGAGAAACCACTGTTAGACAACAAGGGCTGGTGATTTAGGTAGTTTCCAGTTATCATTTGGTTCGTGCCAAATGGGGACTATTAAAATAAAGAAATACAGCAAGTAAAAATATATTATAACGCCTCCTGGTTGTGCTAAGTTTAATATTCTCTTGCTTATAAGGAAGTATTGTCCTCCAGCTTGCAAAGTTTTGACCGGAGCTGAAGAAAATTTCCCAATTATGGAAAACCATCTTCTCTTTGAATCATAAATTGGCAATGTTTGCTTTGTTAAAATGAACTAGTTCATGGAAGATTTTAAAGTATTCAGTACAAACAAGAAAATGTTTCGCCTGCATTTCCAAACTTAAATTAAAGAACACTACACTCAGCTCATTTAAGAAAACTTAAATGACATGCTTCAATTAGTAACACGTAGTTGAATTAGGTTTACCCAACCTATTTTATTTTATGTATAAGTTGACAAGTTATAAATAAATTGTAAATAAATTAAGTTAAGTCAACTTAATTCAATTACTTGTTACTGATTGAAGCAAGTAATTTAAGTTGTTTCAACATTCTCTTTTGAGAGTGTATTTCTTTTCTGTGGTTGCAATGTGATAATCAGTTTAGTTCACATAAAAGACGGTTGGCTTTCTAATGTTTACAGCTTAATAAAATCCCCTTGACTGCACACACAAAATGGAGGGGAGGACCTGTAGCTGAATTAAAATTTCCCCACTGATATTTATTTAATTTTTAAGTCAACTCTGGGATGATATATTTGGGTCAGCAAAATTAACCCGCTCTGTCTTTTCTTTTATATTTATAACAGATACCTTCAGATCCAAAGCAGTTTACACAACATTTTAGTCTCACATGGTCACGTTTGTACATGTTTAAATAAATAGTTTACGTTCTTTCTTGTGTTTGATCTGGACATCGAACAACAGAAGATGGAGACAATTTGCAGTTAGTATGAAACAGACTACACAAAAGAGAACCCGAAGATGACAATAATAAAAACAAAAGACAGAACATCAATACGCATCATCATAGTTGCAGAGATTTATTTGTATGACTTATTTCAGTAAGCGATGTAATTACAATTTCATAGGCAGAACAGATGAAACAATGAAGATAAACTGAAATTAGGCTGACATCACACTACTGTACAATAAAAACAACATCAGGATAATTTTAACTGGATAAATCTCAAATACATAAATTCCTAACTACAGCTTTTAAATTGTGAAATAGCTGTACTACGAATGAAGGCGATCTTTACTTGCATCCCGGAAAGAAAATCCATGAATTCATATCCAGTGTCATGCAATATCTTTGCAGCCTGATTCACTGAAGTGGGAGGATCAAAGATTCTTGCTTTCAGAACTAAACCAGACTAACATCCAAAACTGGCGTATAGTTTTCTGCGTGCTGTCCAGGTCTCTGAACCATTAATTCACAATACATCTTCTATGCCTTTCCTACTGCTGAGAATGCATAAAAAATGGCCTGTTTCTTTTCCCCTGTGAAGAGAAAAACTAATGAAAAGCTTGAGAAAGAACATTAAAATCAAAAGAAACAGAGGTTCACAGTCGTGTTAAAATATTTTTTTTCCACACAGGTATAATTGTCTGTCTGGGAGCAACTCCCCTGGAGCACGGTGCTGAAATGCCGCTTGTTTTTGAACATTCAGCAAAAGTCTTCAAACACACAAAACAGAACTTGATCTTACACTGAGGACAGGTTAGATGTTTGCAGTGATTTCGTTTATGCTCCAGCAGTGATCCACAGGTGGGACAGGCCCGGATGGAGGGACACCCAGTGATTCCTGTCACTGTGTCAAAGACGATATCTGGGCAGGTTTTCAGAGTCTGCAGCGCTGTGTTGCAGCAGCCATCATTCTCACAGCGGTCCAGCCGCGGCTTTGGACCTTTCCATTCCCTCTGGCACTGCCAGCAGAACTCATAGAGCCGTCCTCCCTTTTCTGTGCACGTTTTGCAGCTGACACAAAGATTAAATTCATTCTGTCTCGCTACAGGGGACTTGCATCCAGGACACTGTGAAGGTGAGATTTATGTTTAATTATTTCCAAAAAATGTTTAGGTGAACAACTAAAAAATCCCATCTTTGATGAAGCATACCCTTCTTGTAATAGAAGCATTGATGTCCATGGTTTTCTGAAAGTGTGTCATTTCCTCAGTGGTCAGCAGAGCCATCTTGCAGACCTCCTCATACGACCACACAGCATTACAGCCAGACGCTCCACACACAAAGGAGCTTTGTCCCTTTGTTAAAAAGGTGGAAAAAAGCTAATTAATTAATATGGTCTCTCATCAGGGATGAATTATTTTACAAATTCTGATTATTTGCAGGATCTTACATCTTCCAGCAACTTAAGGCACCAGTTAGTAAGAGACGTTGGGGTCACAGCATGACCACAGGACATCTCAGCTCTTGGAGATGCGAAGTCCTCACATAAAACTGAGCGACAGTACAGAAATAAATCAACACCAAATGTAGATTTAATATCTGCTGATCAGGCAAAACATTAGGACCTGTGACTCCAGTGAACTGGTGTGGTATCTGGCACCAAGAGGGTGGCAGCAGATCTCTTAGTTCCTGTAAGATGTGGGGTGGGTCCTCCGTGGATCAAACTTGTTTCTCCACCACATCCCACTGCTGCTTTATTAGGTTATAATTTGGGGAATTTGGAGGCCAAGTCACCATCTTAAACTCATTGTGCTCCTCAAACCATTGCTGAATGTTTAGCCTTGCTTTCGTTTAATGATTCTCTGTTTGGTTAAAGTTTCACTACTGTACCTTGATACCCATTCCATAATACATGTTGTCGTTTTCCCACAGTCACATCTTCCCAGCTCCCTGCTTTCCTTATAGTTGCTGTCTGATGTTCATTGGTTTTACTGGATCCTCATCAAGCAGTCACCACCACAGCCTCAATACTTTCTGGTTTATCTGTACTTTTCTAGATCCACCCCTTTATCTAACATGAGCCTAATCCCTTACATTCCCTGTGCCTTTAAGTTTTACCCTTTTATTTCATTAAAGTTTCTGTTAAGCCTGTATCTGTCTGCATCCTACTTGCCCTTGGGTCTTCCACCATCATGATATACCCATTTCGGTGGTAAACGTCAAAGTAAAATCCAGAACACCACCCAAAAGACAACATGAAAAAAACATGACTCCGTAGTCTCGTTGTGATGCTCACCTGTCCATTATGGTGGACATGGGTCAGCATGCCGCCCCCTGGCTGGTCCGCAGCCTTCTCACCCATCACACTTTGGCCCTCCTTGTCAGAGTCCCTCGGACACATGTTCCTCAGTGTTATTACCGTCACATGCAGCCAGTCATAATGTTATGCCTGATCGGTGTGCATACGCCACATCAATTCTCAGCAGAGTTAAGATACAAGCTGATTTAGCTTAAATTAGTCCTCAGTGGTTACGTACAGTCCAGATCGTCCTCTCGGTCGACAAATTTCAGCGAAGAATCCTTGGGATCATAGCATTTCCTCTGTGGAGTGGATTTATTCGAGCCCATGCTCAGTCGCAGGCTAAACCTGGAGAGAAATAAATGACAAAACCTAGGATGTCCGGAGCACAAACTGCGTCTGCGTAAAATTCGTAAAGCGTTCATCGGTCGAAGCGAAATTGTAATGGATATCGTTAGTTTTCTTATTGAGCGCACACGTTTTTGGGAGAGCGCACAGCCAACGTTGAGAGACAGCAAGCGCCCTGCTGCCAACTTTTCGCAGAAAAAGACACAGCCACACAAAACGCGATCCAGTGAACAAAGTCGTGTTTACCTGCGCAGTGCAGATCGTGGTGAGGGGTCTTTGGACATTTCTGCTTCTGGACGCGCTTCATCCAAGACGAGCCGAGCTCAGAGGTGCGCAGTTCAGACTGAAGCAGTCAGGATGACTTCAGAGCTGTTCCTTGTTCTGATTCTGCACTTTACGCATTCCTCTTCCTCACGCGTCGGCATATAATGAAACAACAAATATTAATTTTAGACTTGGTTCTTCCTGCAGCTGACTCTGGAAACTGGTGCGCTTGTGTTGATTTAAATTATCAGACAAGATGAAAGGGATTTTAACGCGGTACGCTTAAAATGGTGGAGAAACTACATAAAAAATAGGGTAGGCCCTATATATTTATTGTTTGGATAAAATCAAATCTTGAAGAGGCATATAAAAGCTGTGAGATTCAAATGTTGTCTTGTGTTTTTTCACGAGTCATGGACTCCTGGAAACCCCCCACTGTTTGCTTTCTCTTTGCTTTGATAAAAAGACGCACCACAAGCCAAAGACAGCCCACCGTTTCTGTAAAAGGCTGAGCAGCAGGGAAGTCTCTTCAAAGCGAGGATCGCTGAATCAAAGCCATCATGTGCAAAACAGACCAGATCGTCCTTTGCTCCAACAATGGAGAGCTCAGCTATCTGAACACCAAGGGGCCTCTGTCGACGATGACCGTTCTCGACTTGAAGAAGCGTGCGATGGAAACGTTCCCTAAATCAGGTAAATGTTTTCATGGACTGGCTTTTAGGTGTGTTTCCGAATTAAAACACACATTAAAGAGGACAAGTCATGCAGGTTTTCTTACGGAAGAGATTTCTTAAAACTAATCACAATTAATTTTAACATCTACATCATGAAATATATTCATGTCTGCGTGCAAAGAAATGCAGTGAGTCATCTATCCTCTCTTGGATTTCCTGACCAACAAAACGAACGAGGTTTGCTTACATAAGAATTTTCTTGAAAGTAAACTAATTTTAACATTTACACGTACAGCGTATATCTGCGCGCAAAAAAAGGACAGTGATGTTTTTCCTGTCTGATCCTGAACAACAAAACGAGCTCTCATGTTTTTTCTCATGTTCTTTGTTTCAGGACCGACTTTGTGGGACTTCAAGCTGATCGTCGTGGACAGGCCTCTGGACAACGACTCTGCTTCCCTGTCTGACTACGGCATCAAACCACACACTAAGGTCCAGATGGTGACCAAGGTGAACGGAGGCTGACATCAGCAGCAGACAGAGACACCTGCAGGATGATTTACATCACAACAGACGCCATTGCTGTCAGCTGCACTCAAATGACTCATAATGGTTTTGCTTTCACTTTAGAGCCAATTAAAAAAAAACTTTCTTTTTTTAGAAGCATTAAATCAAATTTCCCATTCATTCAATACAATAATAATTATTTGCTCGTTGCAGATTTTGTGCAGATTAAGAACACATCCTTTTAAAATTATTTATTATATATATATATATATATATATATATATATATATATATATATATATATATATATATATATATATATATATATATATATATATATATTTGGTATGTAGTTGTTGTATAAAGTTTGTAAATAAGGAATGACAAATTCAAATGATTCTTCAGCATTCTTCAGACCGCAGATTTGTGACTGAGCTTTAGATTAGCACCAATTGTTCCAGACATGATCAGAAAGACTTCAATAAAATGTGTTTTATAAATCTCCCTTACTTTGTTGTATATATATATTTACTAAATTGCTCACTTAACTGTCTTTAATTGATTGGTATTTGTTATTTTTATTTTTTCTGGAAGTATGCACACTTTATTGGCTTATTTAGTAATTTGTTTTTTTCCTTGACAATTTTTTCACGCATTTTTATATTTATGAATATTTTTAAGTTTTTGCTCGGACTGATTTACTCATTTATTTATTTGTGTTATCAGCTTGATGAAGAGCCAAAGGATAAAGCTGATGTAAATATTGACTAAAAAGCTTCTAGAATTTGTGACAGCATATTTCATAAATATAGCCTTAAACAGATGTTACTATAGCTACAAAAAAAAATTTATTTCATTTATCATCAAGTTCTGCGATTAATAACGAGTGCAATTAAAATCAGCCCAATTGTTGCTATCCTAGTGGAAGTGGGTGAAATGTCGTTAGAACTGAAAAATCCCACTTTCTGTCAATCTACAGAGCCACACACAAGACCACCCCATACCTAGACATTATATACGTATATAATGTCTATGTACGGTGGTACCACCGTAGTCTATCTGCTGAAACCAAAAACCCACCTTTCTGAGTCCTGCATACCTGCCTACTTATTTCTCTTCCTTCTTCCTTCTTTGTCAGATAGACCCGCACGAATGGATCGTATAAAGCGGATTTCAAGTGTGATCAAAGCAACACTAAAGTTACAACTTACATTATCAGATCTAATAATATTTTAATAAAACCAAGAACCAATTTAAGAAAACAAGGTAGGTAACTTTTAAAGAAAAATAGAACATTGTACGAGTTAAAAAAAATCATTTCATTTTCATTTTATCACAATAGGATGTTTAAAAATATTTAGGCTTGACATATGCTGGAGTCATGGAGTTAAAAGTTTTATTGATATCAAGCAATGCAGCCCATTGTTATAAGTGCTGACCAGACATATTGGTCAGAAAGAAACTAATATATATATATATATATATATATATATATATATATATATATATATATATATATATATATATATATATATATATATATATATATATATATATATATATATATATATAATCTTACGTGACTAACATTAAAGGAGGAAATGAGTTGAGTAATTAGATAGTTTCTACCATTTTGAGGTTATGTAAAACTAGTCCATGCATTTGTTACTTCAAGGCTGGGCTATTGTAATTCTCTACTATCAGGAAGTCCACAAAATGCAGTTCAAAGTCTTCAGCTGATCCAAAATGCTGCGGCAAGAGTTCTGATGAAAATCAACAAGCGGGATCATATTTCTCCAATTTTAGCTTCCCTTCATTGGCTTCCTGTTAAATCAAGAATAGAATTTAAAATTCTCCTTCTAATGTATAAAGCCCTTAATAATCAAGCTCCATCATATATCAGAGCTCTGATTACCCCGTATGTTCCTAACAGAGCACTTCGCTCTCAGACTGCAGGTCTGCTGGTGGTTCCTAGAGTCTCTAAAAGTAGAATGGGAGGCAGATCCTTTAGCTATCAGGCTCCTCTCCTGTGGAACCAACTCCCAGTTTTGGTCCGTGAGGCAGACACCCTGTCTACTTTTAAGACTAATCTTAAAACTTTCCTTTTTGACAAAGCTTATAACTAGAGTGGCTCATGTTACCCTAAGCTACCTTTATAGTTTTACTGCTAGAGGCTTAGGCTACTGGAGGACATCAGGATCTAATTTTCTCACTCTATAGAGTTCTACTGTTCTTCAATTATGCATTACATTTTGTCATTTCTGCTTTAACTTTCTGTTCTCTCTCTTTTATCTTCATAGTAGGTACACCTGGTCTGGTGTTCTGTTAACTGTGGCATCATCCAGGGAAGACAGATCACCCGCTATTACCATCTAATGTAGAACAGATTACTAGATCAATGTGTGCTTCTGTGCTTTTTTGTCTCTCTTGTTGTGTCTCTGCTCTGTCTTCTGTAACCCCCAGTCGGTTGAGGCAGATGACCGTTCATACTGAGCCCGGTTCTGCTGGAGGTTTTCCTTCCCGTTAATGGGGAGTTTTTCTTCCCACTGTTGCTTCATGCTTGCTCAGTATGAGGGATTGCAGCAAAGCCATGGACAATGCAGACGACTCTCCCTGTGGCTCTACGCTTCTCCAGGAGGGAATGCTCCTTTTCGGAACTTTGATGTAATCAACTGGTTTCCCTTATATAGGAACATTTTTGACCAATCTGTATAATCTGACCTAATCTGTATAATATGATTGAACTTGACTTTGTAAAGTGCCTTGAGATGACATGTTTCATGAATTGGCGCTATATAAATAAAATTGAATTGAATTGAATGTACATTTCAGACTGTGAAAACTTCATGGTGAGCCCTGACCAACATAACAAACAAAACAACACTAACCAGAAAATAAAAGAACTTAACTAGGCACCAATAAAAGAAAATAGAGCAAAAAAAAATAAGAGTAGCCCATTTTCTTAATTTTTGGCATATAAACACCTTTTATAACAAGCACCTGCAGAAAATGTGAAGCTGTTAGCTCCTTAAATGAAGAAGTTAGAAGGGGATACAAAAAATATCGGGGTCAGCCTGCCAGAATATGTATCCCCTTCCAATATGGACTAAAGGTTTTCCACAGTCTTGAGTTTTGACAAATAAACATCTCTTATAATCACCACCAACTGCAGAAAATTTGAAGCTGTTAGCTCTTTAAATGAAGAAGTTAGAAGGGGATACAAAAAATATCGGGGTCAGCCTGCCAGAATATGTATCCCCTTCCAAAATGGACTAGCAGTAGCCCACATTCTTGAGTTTTGGCATATAAACAACTCTTATAATCACAAACAACTGTAGAAAATTTGAAGCTGTTAGCTCTTTAAATGAAGAAGTTACAGGGGGATACAAAAAATATTGGGGTCCAGCCTGCCAGAATATGTATCCCCTTCCAAAATAGACTAGCAGTAGCCCACATTCTTCAGTTTTGACATATAAACACCTCTTATAACAACAAGCACCTGCAGACAATTTGAAGCTGTTAGCTCCTTAAATGAAGAACTTAGAAGGGGATACAAAAAATATCGGGGTCAGCCTGCCAGAATATGTATCCCCTTCCAAAATGGACTAGCAGTAGCCCACATTCTTGAGTTTTGGCATATAAACAACTCTTATAATCACAAACAACTGTAGAAAATTTGAAGCTGTTAGCTCTTTAAATGAAGAAGTTACAGGGGGATACAAAAAATATCGGGGTCAGGCTGACCCCGAACTTCTTCATTTAAAGAGCTAACAGCTTCAAATTTTCAGCAGGTACTTGTTGATATAAGAGGTGTTTACATGCCAAAACTCAAGAATGTGGGTAACTTTTAGTCCATTTTGGAAGGGGATACATATTCTGGCAGGCTGGACCCCGATATTTTTTGTATCCCCCTGTAACTTCTTCATTTAAAGAGCTAACAGCTTCAAATTTTCTGCAGTTGGTGGTGATTATAAGAGATGTTTATTTGTCAAAACTCAAGAATGTGGAAAACTTTTAGTCCATTTTGGAAGGGGATACATATTCTGGCAGGCTGGACCCCGATATTTTTTGTATCCCCCTGTAACTTCTTCATTTAAAGAGCTAACAGCTTCAAATTTTCTGCAGTTGGTGGTGATTATAAGAGATGTTTATTTGTCAAAACTCAAGAATGTGGAAAACTTTTAGTCCATTTTGGAAGGGGATACATATTCTGGCAGGCTGGACCCCGATATTTTTTGTATCCCCTTCTAACTTCTTCATTTAAGGAGCTAACAGCTTCAAATTTTCTGCAGTTGGTGGTGATTATAAGAGATGTTTATTTGTCAAAACTCAAGAATGTGGAAAACTCTTAGTCCATTTTGGAAGGGGATACATATTCTGGCAGGCTGGACCCCGATATTTTTTGTATCCCCCTGTAACTTCTTCATTTAAAGAGCTAACAGCTTCAAATTTTCTGCAGTTGGTGGTGATTATAAGAGATGTTTATTTGTCAAAACTCAAGAATGTGGAAAACTTTTAGTCCATTTTGGAAGGGGATACATATTCTGGCAGGCTGGACCCCGATATTTTTTGTATCCCCCTGTAACTTCTTCATTTAAAGAGCTAACAGCTTCAAATTTTCTGCAGTTGTTGGTGATTATAAGAGATGTTTATGTGTCAAAACTCAAGAATGTGGAAAACTCTTAGTCCATTTTGGAAGGGGATACATATTCTGGCAGGCTGACCCCGATATTTTTTGTATCCCCCTGTAAATTCTTCATTTAAAGAGCTAACAGCTTATATATATATATATATATATATATATATATATATATATATTATATATATATATATATATATATATATATATATATTTTTTTTTTTTATGTACATACAGAAGACCCTATTCCTCAACGCAACCTGAGGTTGCATGTCTTCCTCTCTCACATACCCCCTTTCCTGTCAGCCTGCTTTTAAAAAATAGCCACTAGTGCCTAAAAAAAAACAGTAAAAAATGCAAGGATAAATACTCACATCCTAAAGATAGCAGTGTAAATTTAAATATGAAACCACTGTCGCTTTATGCATGCTCAGTATGAGGGATTGCTGCAAAGCCATCAACAATGCAGGCGACTGTCCACTGTGGCTCTACGCTCTTTCAGGAGGAGTGAATGCTGCTTGGAGAGACTTGATGCAACCTGCTGGGTTTCCTTAGAGATGAAAACTTTCAGACCAAACTGTGTGGTCAGCACTTATAACAATGGGCTGCAGTGCTTGAAATCAATAAAACGTTTAATGTGAAGTCCAAATATTTTTAAACACCCTATTCTAATAAAATTGAAATGAAAAAAAAAAATTAAACTCCTCATATATTGTTGTATTTTTTTAAAAAGCGACATCTTTTTTTCTTAATATGGCTCTTGGTTGAATTAAAATTTCATTAGATCTGATAATTTTGGTAGTAACTTTATTCTGTGTTCATTTGATCACACTTGGAATCAGCTTTATATGATCAATTCATTCGGGTCTATCTCAAAAATACAAATAAACGAACAAGTAGACAGCTGTGATGGACTCAGGAAGGTGGTTTTTTAGTTTCAACAGACAGATAATGCGACAATCTAATGACATAAAGCTAATATTTTCGTGACACATCTGGAGATGACCACAGAGCCGTTTAGTTTCTCAGAGCGTGTTATACTAAGTGATCAGTCTAGTTTTAAGCGACATATCAATCCCTTACGATCACACTAACAAGTGTTACATTTTCAATTTTAACGGGACTATTCCTATTTTTCGTTAAGAGAAATAAAACATCTTGATTTTCACGCCGAATTGGCTGGAAATGAGGCGGAGTTGACTGTATACGTTTAGCAAGCTGAATGCGCGCTACCGACGTAGGGGATACAAATCCTGGCGGGGATACCTAGTTTGGCACGACACCGGCAGTAAAAGTTTGGCTGACGTTTCACGTTTGTTTGTATGACAAAGACCCAAGTGATAGTAACTGTATACGGTGCTCTTGACGGACGCGATACGGTTTCTTTCACGTCACGTTGCTATTTTTGATATCCCTCCTCAGCTACCTGCTGTCACTGGTTTAGCTCCAGGTCACTACAATCATAAGCTGTATAAGCTAATGAAGATACTATTAATCCAAATAATACCCTTTCTTGTGGTCGAACAGCAGTGCTTGACGGGAGCTTTCCATAAATTCAATGCAGGTAGATGATGAGTACTGAAAAAAACGGAAAGCCCGTGAAGGTGCCTTGAATTTAGCCCCGCCCACGAGGGAGGGCGGGGCTGCCAGTTTGTAGTGACATTGTAACTGAAGGAACTCTGCAGTGACACTGAAAACATCTGTCATTGGAAAAAAGCTGCATAAAATGAGAAAATCATCATAAGTTTTTACTTTCTAACAATGTTTGACTTTTCATTGTCTAATTTTTCACAGCCAAATCTCTTTTTCGATGTCATTGCAAGCTGTCACCGTTTTAGCTCCATAAACCTAGAAACCTTTACACCAGGCAGCTGCAGTCGGGTCCATCCTCGAAGATGGATCCCACCCACTGCATGGTGAATTACGGTCCCTCCTATCTGGCCATAGGTTTAAAATGCCTGCAGGTAAAACCACAAGGTACAGAGGTAGTTTTGTTCCTTCAGCTATTAAGACCCTGAACAGCACTTAGGCTAACTTAGGCTAATTGTGCACAGCCTTCCTAATCTATTTATTTCATTGTTTACTGACCCATCTTTTTTCCCCATCTGATAAGATTTAAATGTTTGAGTCAAAAAGACCGGTAGCAGTCTACAGAGTTCTGTCTACAAATGAGTAGGTAAAAGGCGAAGCCATGTTTCTGAATTTACTTTTATGCTTACCATAGTTTCTGCGTCCATTCAACGCAAAGCTGGCGGCTGCAGATGTGTGCATGTATGCAAGTCTTCATTTGTTTTTGATTTACATTTGTGTTTAAATGTTAAGCACCCAGTTTTATAAAGATTATTTTAATGTTGTTTTAAAGGTAGTGGAAAACAAAGCAAATGTCGTAGGAGTTAATGGTGCCAAAATCTGAACCCGGCACCCAGTGAGGTTCTGCTCCATAGCACTATAAACATAGATTGTTGGTCAGACTGCATTTGCAATATATCAATAACATCAATAGGATCTGTTGTTTTCATTTGCATGTCTTTTGTGTTATTTAACAAAAAAAATCCAGGTAAGATCTCACTCTCAGCTGATCAAGACACATATTAAGCAATACCTTCCTGTGCTGCGCCATTAGTTTATGTAACAGCAAACAGGCTTAAATTGGAGGCAATCAGACTTTCATACAGTTGTTTCTGAAAATGTTTCCACATTTATCCAGGAGTCTTTATCAGTTCTGGTGGCTTGCACTTGAGCAACCTGCAGTTATTGTAAACGGACTGAACTTATATAACTTGTTTTCCAGTCATGCTGACCAACAAAAGCACTGTACACTATAGCCACATTCACCCAGTTGCTCTCACTAACGCGCACACATTTATACACCGCAACGCAGCTCAGTAGGCAACTTGGGGTTAAGTGCCTTGCCCAGGGGCACTTTGACATGTGGCAAGAGGAAGCTGGAATTGAACCCACAACCTTCTGATTGCCAGACGACTACTCAACCCATCAAGCCACAAACGCCCAGTTGGATTGTGGCTGTTTTTAAGGACATGGAGGCCCATCCAGATGTAAATCAATGACCCACCCGTCACTGTCCTGGGTTGTTAGCAGCTATTGCTTGGTGTGAGTGGAGTACTTGGTCACCTGAATCATGATGAGACTGCTGATGTAATCTCTTTGGGATGTCATGTAGGACCAAGCAAACACTGGGGAGTTGGAAGCGTAATCCTCTCCCTCTGTTTAGTGACGGCTTTTCTCTTTTGACCAACATGGCTTCTTTTACCCTTCTTTAAACCCATCTGTCCTCCCTGTCAAAAATCTGGACATCATTGTCATCAAAAGAGTGTCCTTTGTTCTTGAGGTGCCGATGGACTGCTGAATCTTGCCCCATATTGTCCCTCGGGGCCCCGTATGTAAAAACTGGTTTGTGCTTATTTTAATATAAAAGAGATCAGCTGTCCGAAGGTTAGTGCTCAAATTATCTCTTTTCAAGTTAGTTAGTTAACAGTAGATAAGTTACATTTTATGGTGATTTGGTTTATAATTATTGATTGCCTATTGCAGTTATAAATTTTAATTATTAATCAGTTACTAGCTCTAGATAAACATAAAATTACATCACAAGTTTCAACACCCAAATGCTTCTCGTAATTTTGGTTGAAGTTAATTAATTATTAATTACAATTATGAACTAATGATTAAGGACTGGTAGCCCAATCATCACAAACCCCCAGTGCACGTTAAACATATATGTTTGTTGTGGATGGCTTTTGGTTGAGGTTACAAATTATTTATTATGATTTTAGATAAGAATTTTCATATTTATAATCAGAAATCAAAGTTGCACAACATCACCAAACAAAAAAACAACTGTTTTTGTTGTTTAACCATAAATAAAGTTGTTTCATGCTTTTTTTTTATTAATGTTCACCAGACCTTCAAGACACAATTACCTAATGTTAGAATAAATACAATGCACAATTATCCAGCAAAGGATAATAGAAATATAGACATTAAAATAGGACCTTCCTTTGTACATGAGCACGTTTTGTAAAACCATATTTCATAAAAATGTCCACCGTATGCTCAGAAAGCATCTGGTACACGTCAGAAGTGCACACTTTTTTGAGCAAGATAAAAAATTACGATTTAATGAAAAATAGTTAATAACCACCATAAAGGTTTAAGGTGTATTAAAGCCGATTAAATAAAATCCCAGAAAAAAAGTAGATAAATAAATAAAATTCATATGACGTTCAGTGACTTGCATATTGGTTCATTTGAAAGGTCCTTATGTGTAGTTATGACTTACCAGCACAACCATGAATAAAACTTTAGTTTTGAATGCTTACGATAAACTTGATCTAGTCTGATGTAGAGCGAAATTGAACATCGGAGAGTGTGACTGCAATTACCCACTTCTCTATCAGCATCACCAATTTTCCCCATTTCCAAAAGTAGCGTACGCTGAGAGCTTGTGTGAGGACCGTAAATTCTAATGTCGTTTTTCTTTATACAGACTGCCTTTGCATGGAAAGTGACGTTGGCAAGATTTGGTTAGCGTTTTAACACAAGCTTTAAATAAAACCCATAGACTGTTGTGGCTACTCTTGAAGCCAGTGTCCATGTGTGCAGCAAAATGTTTACGGGGTTGATATCGTGCCTACACTGCACCCTTTGCATCTTCTTTTTCCTGCTGTTACATGAACTTTAGGTCCATTGCTGCCAGCTGGTGAAATAGAGTGTGTGCATCAGTTTTCTGATCGGATCTGAGCAAAAATAAAAATTTTATATTTTTAAAACCCTTTTTTGTAGTTCACTCATAGAAAATAATGCATTAGTTAAATAAAAACAAATTAAAAAGCTTTGGTTATACCTGTTCCTTTTGCACATTTTCCTACCACCCAACCTACTGTTTTTATACCTGCATGCAGTCAGCTTCTTTGAAAGAGATATGTCTTTGTGAGGGTTGTCAGTGACTGTCTGCTTAAAAACCTTCAGCTCTGCTGTGTAAACCATCATGGTGTATGCTGTTACATTTCATTGGTCCTGTGTGATTTTCTGAGAAACTGTATTTTGGGGTTTCCTTAACTGCAAGCCATTATCATCAAAATTAACAGAGACAAATCCTTGAAATAAATCATTTGTAGCCTCACAGAAATAAATAAAGACTTACAAGAAATGTGTTAGATAGGACACTAAGCTTTTAAGCTAACTTTTAGCGCTGCTTTTATTGTAAAAGGCATGTTGACCGTAAACAGCAAACCTGCATACCATGTCACCTTCAAGGAAATCCCCTTAGATTTCTGATATTTTGTCTTTCAGTTTCTCTCTGGAGACTAAAAGAAATCACATGATTAAAGAACGAGGACATGTTTGACCAGATTTTATGGTCCAGTAACGATTCCATTGCTCTTAATCTGTTCATGTTTTACGGTCATGTTTAGCTGGACTTCTGCACTCCACAATAGGTCAGTGGAAAATACCAGATGTGAGCCAACACGCAAACAGAAACCACTCTGGTTACATAACAACAAAGACTGGTGAGTTATGTGGTTTCCAGTTATCATTTGGTTTCTGCCAAATGGGGACAATTAAAATAAGCAAATAGATGTTACAGGAAGTAAGATGATTTTGTAAAGGTTCCTGGTTGTGCTAGATTTAATATTCTCTTGTGTTTAGGGAAGTGTTGTCCTCCAGGTTGCAAAGCTTTTACCTATGAGATGAAGAAAATTTCCCAGTTCTGGGAAAACATTTTCTCTGTGAATCTCAAACTGGTAACGCTTACTTTGTTAAAATAAATAAATTTGTGCAAAAGTTCAAAATACTCAGTGTCAAGGTTTGTGGAGTTTTGAACCCGAATTTAGCCACACACAGAGCAATGTTTAAAGAGTCTTTATTGAAAAGTTGAATAGTGGAGTGGAGAACCAGAAGACTGTACCAGGCGGCAGCAGAGGGATGATGGAGTTGGCTGGAGCTGGACGGCGGAGCTGGACGGCGCAGCTGAACTGGCAGACGAAGTGAGCAGAGGCTTGGCAGGTGAAGGGAGCAGGCAGGCAGGCGAGACGTGAGGCAAGGCAAGGACTTGGTGAGAATGACGTGATGACACTGTCAGAGGACAACTGCAGAAGATCCGGCGGGGAATGGCAGACTGAGGGGAGCTTACGTAGTGAGTTTGGTTAGGTGGAAAGAATCCGGCTTGATTACTGAGACAGGTGGAGCTGATCAGACTTGGAGAGGAGACTAGAGGTGTTGGATGAGTGGTGGAAGAATCTGGAACTATCCAGGGTAAGACAGGCAAGACTGAACCCTGACACTCAGTACAAACAAGGAAACGTTTTGCCTGCATTTCCAAACGTTTGTTGTGAAGAAAACTATTTCTTTTCTATGGTTTCAGTGTTTTATTTTCTGTTTAAATAACTAATAAATAAAACGGTTGGCTCACCAGTGTTTACAGCACCAGTCTAATAAAATCCTCCTAACTACCCGAAAAATGGAGGGTGGGCCTGTGACTGGCTCGCCTTAAAGGCCCCAGTGGTGTAATTGTTCCAACAGCACTTAATAAGCCTGACACGTCTGATCCATGTCTGGACCTGAAAGAGGACTTTAGGATGAGAGGGTTAAGCCGGGCATACACCGTACGATATTTTCAGTCGTGGTACAAATATACAGCTCAAACTGTACGACGAAACCGCAGAGTTTAAAAGTTCACTGCTCACCTTATCTGCTCTTACACTGTGGGGCCCGACGCTCTGATGCGACCTGACTGCTCACACTGTACGTTCAAAAACCAAACGTCGGACTCAGCACCGTAGAGAGATGGCGCCACTCGGACTCGTCTACCCGGAAGCCAAATGTCAACAATAGAAGAAGAAAAAGGCGGAAGTGTCGATAGTTTGACTCCATGTGACACGTACGGCCGGCATGCTTCTCTCCACTCCTGTGTTTTCGTTTGAGAAGAGGAAGAGGAATTTCCTTGTTTGCGCAGTGAGCGAGGTCGGGGGAAATCGGCTCGTAGACGGTCGTAGCTCCGCTTCAACTGCAGGACCCGCTCACGATCACTTCACGAGGGCCGACTGAATTTCAAACATGTTTGATTTTCATCCGACCGTCTGATTCCTGATCGTGAGGTGGTCGTGAGAGGCTAATCGTCCCTCGCTACCCCCTGTAAACTACACGACACAGAACGCACGATCAAGCTGAAACTCGACCCGATCCAAAAAATTCATGCACGACTGAAGAATCGGCCCGAAAAAGGGCAAAAACTCGTACAGTGTATGACCGGCTTTAGAGAGACAAAATGCAGGTGGAAAAAGCACAGGTTTAAAAATTATAGCACATAACCTGGATTACTAAAAAAAGTATTATTCGGGTTACAATTAATAGTTTTATGAGGCAGTTTAATTCTGTAATAAAATCTGATGAAAAAATTTAACCTCAGCATATACTATGTGTTTATGTAGAAGGTAACTGGATTTATTTCCTTATTTCATGAGTTTCACCATGTCTTGGGGTTGGAACAGTCTCTTATTCTAACTATTTTTATTTGTTTACATTTGTGTGAACCTGCCTGCTACAACTTGCCTTTCACTTTGCTGCTGGTATACCTGAATTTCCCCACTTGAATTTATTTCCCCACTTATGTTTCTGCCAGCATTTAGTCTATCTAGTGATTTATTTTGTCATATTCTGTTTATCCATTGTTAGGTCCTGTTTTCCTCTTGTGTAATGCCACCTCATTGCTATCCCTCTCCTTCAGCTCGTTCTCTCATTTCTGTCACCTGTGCTAACTATTCTCACCTGTAGTTCTCTTTGTTCTTTCCCCTATCCCCTTTGTTCTTTTCTCCCTTTGTCGGATCATCTGCTATGCTTCAGCTTTCTTGTCAGCTCCTTGTTCCGTGCCTGGTCCTTGTCCTCACATACATCGCCTGTAAGTTTGTTACTGTTGGATTCAATAAACCTGATCTCAATTATGTGGCTCCCCAGCTGTTGTCTGCGCTTCGGTTCAGCTTCAAACACCTAAAACCTGACAGCATGATCCGACAAATGGAGAGAGGAGACTAGCAGGTTAAATAGGGGAGAGAACAAAAGGAAAGGCAAGGCAAATTTATTTATATAGCACATTTCAGTACAGAGACAAGTGCTTTACATGATTAAAATATAGGAAAATGAAACAGAATAAAAGCAAGCAGGAATAAAATGCAGAAACAAAATAGAACATGAGAATAGAAATTAGAAGCAAACAAGTAAAAACAGCTGGACTACAAAGTGAGCTAATGATGTTTCAGTAAAACAGTTTAACTAGAACAGTCAAAGGCAATCCTAAACAAATGTGTTTTTAATCTTGATTTAAAGGAACTCAGGCTTTCTGCACTTTTACAGTTTTCTGGAAGTTTGTTCCAGATAAGTGGAGCCTAGGAACTAAATGCTGCTTCTCCTTGTTTGGTTCTGGTTCTGGGTATGCAGAGAAGGCTGGAGCCAGAAGACCTGAGTGGTCTGGAGGGTTGATACACTGATAACAAGTCTGTGATGTACAGGGGTTGGACAATGAAACTGAAACACTTGGTTTTAGACCACAATAATTTATTTCAATCTGAAAAACTCACAGAGAAAGAAATGGCAATTAGAAGGATTTTATTGATACAATATTTTAAGTCTTTGGCGCTCAGACCTCGGCAAGAACATTAATGCTGAATTATACTTTAATATGCATAAGTAGATGTATGAGAACAGGGATGTTCCCCCAGGTCTGAAACTGGTGGTGGAGTGGAGATAGAAGAAGTTTGTTCAGTCCATATGATGATCTGTTTAAGATAGATGTCCAACTTGATAAACACAGGTTTACATGAACTGTCCATGATGAGCAAGCTTGAAGCGACTGTGGAGAGGAAAAACTCCCCTTTGGGAAGAAACCTCTGGCAGAACCGGGCCCAACATGGTGGTCTTCTGCGGGACCAATAACAGGCGATAGGGAGTGATGAAGACTGAAGGGAGAAAACACTCTGATGGGTTGAGGATGGAGGAACGTCTTGGAAGCTAGATGAACTCAGCTATGATGGTGGAGAAGGGGTTGGGGGTGGGTTGAATCGGACATCTGATTCGAAATCCAACACGCAATCCGTTTGCGCTTGCTGGTTAGCAGGCTGAGACGTGGATTTGAAGTTGCTTTTAAGATGAGCGCGGGATGCTGATTGGCTTCATGGAGGTGCGGTTCGTAGCTGATTGGCTCACATCAGAGGCGTATCGGACTCTGAATGGAGGCTGGCGATGAGTTTCTGCGATTGAACTTGCGCCTCAGCTTCATTAGTATGGTGTAGGGCCTCCTTTTGCGGCCAATACAGCGTCAATTCGTCTTGGGAATGACATATACAAGTCCTGCACAGTGGTCAGAGGGATTTTAAGCCATTCTTCTTGCAGGATAGTGGCCAGGTCACGACGTGATGCTGGTGGAGGAAAATGTTTCCTGACTCGCTCCTCCAAAACACCCCAAAGTGGCTCAATAATATTTAGATCTGGTGACTGGGCAGGCCATGGGAGACGTTCAACTTCACTTTCATGTTCATCAAACCAATCTTTCACCAGTCTTGCTGTGTGTATGGGTGCATTGTCATCCTGATACACGGCACCTCCTTCAGGATACAATGTTTGAACCATTGGATGCACATGGTCCTTCAGAATGGTTCGGTAGTCCTTGGCAGTGACGCGCCCATCTAGCACAAGTATGGGGCCAAGGGAATGCCATGATATGGCAGCCCAAACCATCACCCATCCACCCCCATGCTTCACTCTGGGCATGCAACAGTCTGGGTGGTACGCTTCTTTGGGGCTTCTCCACACCGTAACTCTCCCGGATGTGGGGAAAACAGTAAAGGTGGACTCATCAGAGAACAATACATGTTTCAAATTGTCCACAGCCCAAGATTTGCGCTGCTTGCACCATTGAAACCGACGTTTGGCATTGGCACGAGTGACCAAAGGTTTGGCTATAGCAGCCCGGCCGTGGATATTGACCCTGTGGAGCTCCCGACGGACAGTTTTGGTGGAAACAGGAGTTGAGGTGCACATTTAATTCTGCCGTGATTTGGGGAGCCGTAGTTTTATGTTTTTTGGATACAATCCGGGTTAGCACCCGAACATCCCTTTAAAACAGCTTCCTCTTGCGTCCACAGTTTATCCTGTTGGATGTGGTTCGTCCTTCTTGGTGGTATGCTGACATTACCCTGGATACCGTGGCTCTTGATACATCACAAAGACTTGCTGTCTTGGTCACAGATGCGCCAGCAAGACGTGCACCAACAATTTGTCCTCTTTTGAACTCTGGTATGTCACCCATAATGTTGTGTGCATTGCAATATTTTGAGCAAAACTGTGCTCTTACCCTGCTAATTGGACCTTCACACTCTGCTCTTATTGGTTCAATGTGCAATTAATGAAGATTGGCCACCAGGCTGGTCCAATTTAGCCATGAAACCTCCCACACTAAAATGAGAGGTGTTTCAGTTTCATTGTCCAACCCCTGTATTTAGGTGCTAAGCCATTCAGGCCATTTATAGCCATTTAACAGAAGGGTTTTAAAGTCTATTCTCTGAGATACTGGGAGCCAGTGGAAGGACTTTATGTGCTCTACTTTCTTAGTCTCAATGAGGACACGAGCTAACCTGACTCACGCCAGCTGTATGTCGCTCCGCCTAGCTTCACTCACATACATCTGGGACATCTCCCATAGAGAGTGATCTCTCCAACCAATTTTATTGTCTGGCCAATCAGGACGCAGGGCTGGAGTTTCATAGATGTGACGTAGTGGAGAAGCGACCGTGACGTGAGACTGTTTTGATAGCAATGGCGGCTCGCATCGAGGAAGCAAGCGTTAACATTGATGCTGCTATTTCTTCCGTGTTGTCCAATCTACCTAATATTGTTTCATTAAAAGAACATTAGAGGACGGCTCTGAAGGCTTTTGTTGGTGAAAACAATGTTTTCGCCCTTCTCCCGACCGGATTTGGCAAGTTTTGTTTTCCGGGGCGCGTCCATGTTAGGAGGCCTTTAGTCCTCGACGCGGTCGGCCCGGCATCGACTCCGACCCGCGGCGCTTTGCCACCTGTCTTCCCCCCTCTTCCTGTCAGCTCACTGTGAATAAAACGCATGCCACTAGAGCTGCAAACACATACAAAAATTTTTTTTTTTTTTTTTTTCCTGCGTCGCTCTCACAGCGTCACGACCTACCTCCAGTCGTTCACTGGGCGAGAGGCGGGGTACACCCTGAACAGGTCACCAGTCTGTCGCAGGGCAACACAGAGACAGACAGGACAAACAACCATTCACACACACACTCACACCTAAGGACGATTTAGAGATGGCAATTAACCTAACAGTCATGTTTTTGGACTGTGGGAGAAGGCCAGAGTACCCGGAGAGAACCCACGCATGCACAGGGAGAACATGCAAACTACATGCAGAAAGACACAGGGTTGGATTTGAACCCAGAACTTTCTTGCTGCAAGGCACCAGCGCTACCCACTGTTCCACTGTGCAGCCCCCTGTGAAAACACCGTTGCAGTAATCAATTCGACTAAAAATGAACGCATGGATTATTTTTTCCAGATCCTGCTGAGACATTAGTCCTTTAATCCTGGAAATGTTCTTCAGGTGATAGAAAGCCAACCTTGTAATTGTCTTTAGATGCTTTTGGAGGTTCAGGTCTGAGTCCATCACTACTCCCAGGTTTCGGGCCTGATCAGTGGTTTTTAGCTGAAGCGACTGAAGCTGTGTGCTAACCTTTGATCTCTCCTCTATTGGTCCAAAGATTATTACTTCAGTTTTGTTTTTATTCAATTGAAGAAAATGTTGGCACATCCATGCATTGATTTCTTCTAAGCATTTACTACGTACCTGAACTGGTCCATAGTCACCTGGTGACATGGTGATGTAGAGCTGTGTGTCATCTGCGTAGTTATGGTAGCTGATGTTTTTTATGATCTGAGCAAGAGGGAGCATGTAGATATTGAACAGGAGGGGACTCAGGATGGACCCTTGGGGAACCCCACATGTAATTCTTGTCGTCTGGGATGTAAAGTTACCTACTGATACAAAAAAGTCCCTGTCCTTTAAGTAGGATTTAAACCAGCTGAGAGCTGGAAAGACAGGTGACACCAATTAGCACAGGTGACAGAAATGAGAGAGAATAATTTTTGTTTTTACCCAACAGCTTGTATACTTGTGACAACTTTTTTAATGCCATTAGATTTAAAGCCTTTTAAACAACATTTTCGTCTCACCGGCTCGCTTTTGTAAATGATTTATAGCCTTATCTTAGATCTGGACATAGAGTAATAGAAAATGAAGACGACTTGCAGTTAGTATGAAACACTCTTCATGATGAGAGCTGAAGATGACAATAATAAAAACAAATACAGAAGAAAGAACATCAATAGCCATCATTACAGCTGTAGTGATTTATTTGTATGACTTATTTTAAAAAGTGGTATAATAATTTCATAAGCAGAACAGATGAAACAAGAAAAAGAATCTGAATTTTGATTGACTTCATACTTCTGTACAATAAAAACATCAGGATCATTTTAACTGGATATATCTCAAATGAACAAAGTCTTAAAGACAGCTTTTAAAATTAACAATAGCTGTAGTACAAATGAAAGCAATCTTTAGCTGCAAGAAAATAAATGAATTCATGTCCACTGTCATGCGATATCTTTGTTTTCTGATTCATTGAGGGAGGGGGGAATCAAATATGTTAGTTTAGACTCTTACTTACAAACTAAACCAGGAAAAATCCCTGTCCCAAAACCTGGAAATATAATGTGCATGCTGTCCAGGTTTCTGAACAAGTAGGATTGGAAAAAATAATCTAACACACCAGTAAAGCTTGAGAAAGAACATTAAAATCCAAAGAAACTGTAGTTCACAGTTCAGTCAAAATTATTTTTTTCTCCACACAGGTATAACTGTCTGTCTGGGAGCAACTCCACTGGAACACATTGTGTTTAAACATTCAGCTAAAGTCTTCAGGCACACAAAACAGAACGTGATCTTACACCGAGGACAGGAAATGTTTTTGCAGCCATTTCGTTTATGCTCCAGCAGTGATCCACAGGTGGGACAGGCCCGGATGGAGGGACACCCAGAGATTCTTATCACTGGGCTAGAGACGATATCTGGGCAGGTTTTCAGAGTCTGCAGCGCTGTGTTGCAGCAGCCATCATTCTCACAGCGGTCCAGCCGCGGCTTTGGACCTTTCCATTCCCTCTGGCACTGCCAGCAGAACTCATAGAGCCGTCCTCCCTTTTCTGTGCAAGTTTTGCAGCTGACACAAAGATTAAATTCATTCTGTCTCACAACAGGGGACTTGCATCCAGGACACTGTGAAGGTGAGATTTATGTTTGTAATTATATCCAAAAAACAATTTTGGGTGAAAGATTTTAAAAAATCCCATCTTTGATGAAGCATACCCTCCTTGTAATAGAAGCATTGATGTCCATGGTTTTCTTAAAGTGCTTCATTTCCTCAGTGGTCAGCAGAGCCATCTTGCAGACCTCCTCATATGACCACACAGCATTACAGCCAGACGCTCCACACACAAAGGAGCTTTGTCCCTTTGTTAAAAAGGTGGAAAAAAGCTAATTAATTAATATGGTCTCTCATCAGGGATGAATTATTTTACAAATTCTGATTATTTGCAGGATCTTACATCTTCCAGCAACTTAAGGCACCAGTTAGTAAGAGACGTTGGGGTCACAGCATGACCACAGGACATCTCAGCTCTTGGAGACG
Organism: Fundulus diaphanus; assembly: GCA_037039145.1. Lineage (NCBI taxonomy): Eukaryota > Metazoa > Chordata > Actinopteri > Cyprinodontiformes > Fundulidae > Fundulus > Fundulus diaphanus. The sequence continues at coordinate 22,292,934 of CM073131.1, forward strand.
CGAAATCCTCACATAAAACTGAGCGACAGTACAGAAATAAATCAAAACTAAATGTAGCTTGAATATCTGCTGATCAGGCAAAACATTATGGCCTGTGACTCCAGTGAACACGTGTTTGGTATCTAGCACCAAGGTGGTGGCAGCAGATCTCTTAATTCCTGGAAGATGTGGGGTGGGTCAAACTTGTTTCTACACCACATCCCACTACTGCTTTATTAGGTTATAATGTGGGGAATTTGGAGGCCAAGTCAGCATCTTAAACTCATTGTGCTCCTCAAACCATTGCTGAATGCTTAGCCTTGCTTTTGTTTAATGATTCTCTGTTTGGTTAAAGTTTCACTGCTGTATCTTAACACAAATTCCATAATACATGTTGTCTCTTTTATTGTGAGCGTGATTGGTTGTTTGTCCTGTTTGTCTCTGTGTTGCCCTGCAACAGACTGGAAACCTGTCCAGGTTGTACCCTGCTTCTCACCCATTGAACGCTGGAGATAGGCACCAGCACCCCTTGCGACCCCATGAGGGATAAAGCGAGTCAGAAAATGGATGGATGGATGGATGTTGTCTCTTTTCCACAGTCACATCTTCCCAGCTCCCTACTTTCCCTATGGTTGCAGTCTCATGTCCATTAGTTTTACTGGATCCTCATTAAGCAGTCACCTCCACAGCTTCAATACTTTGTTTTATCTGTACTTTTCCAGATTCACCCCTTTAGCTATAGCTAACCTAATCTAAATTTCTTTAACTTCCAAGTGCCTTCAGGTTTACCCTTTTATTTGATTAAAGTTTTCTTTAAGCCTGATTCTGTCTTCATCATACTTGCTCTTGGGTCATCCATCACCACCATCGTGATATAGTTAGGTGGTAAATGTCAAAGTAAAATCCAGAACATCTCGCACTGCCACTGGTAAAATCCAGAGCAGCACCTAAAGGAAAACACTGCTCCTGCTGCTGGCTTGCCTTATTACTGTAGTAGCCTACATCCTTCTCTATGCATCCATGTGATGGACAAACATATTTAGATCATGTCCTATTCTTTTCCCCCATGGTCTCATTCTGAAGCTCACCTGTCAATTTTGGTGGACATCGGTCAGCATGAACTTTTTCAACAGAGCTACACTCCACAAGTGCATCAATAACCTTATGAGAAATCATTGATGACCGCAGACAAAAAAACAGTCTAAAACCAGCAGATTTGGAGATGCTCTCCTCCAGCCTTCTCGTCGGTGAGCCTTGTATAGGCTTAATATATCAGACTCCCTCAGACACATTAACCTGAAGAACATGTTCATCAGTGTTACTTCCCACACATGTAGCCAGTCATAATGTTATGCCTCATCGGTGTGCATACCCTAATTCAGTTTTCAGCAGAGTTAAGATATAAGCTGATTTAGTCTAAATTAGTCCTCAGTGGTTACGTACAGTCCAGATCATCCTCTCGGTCGACAAATTTCAGCGAAGGATCCTTGGGATCATAGCATTTGCCCTGTAGAGTGGATTTATCCAAGCCCATGCTCGTTAGCAGTCTAAAGCTGAGGAGAAACAAACAACAAAAACCTTGAATTTCCTCCCTAGAGCACAAACTGCGGCTAATTCATAAAGAAGCCAAACTGTGAAGGAATGGTTATTAGTTTTTTTCTTGCGAACATACGGTTTGGGAGAGTCAGCGCATTCAGCAAAATTACTTCCACTGGATACGTAAAAAAAAAGATAAATGACAAAACCTAGGATTTCCGGAGCACAAACTGCGTCTGCGTAAAATTCGTTCATTAATGCAGGCCGAAGCGAAATTGTAATGGATGTCATTAGTTTTCTTATTTTGCGCACAAGTTATTGGGCGCATTCAGCAACTCTGTTTTCTCTGGATACGTCACAGCCAACGTTACGCAGAAAAAGACACAACCAAATAAAACGCAATACAATGAACAAAGTCATGTTTACCTGCGCAGTGCAGCTCCTGGTGAGGGGACGTTGGACATTTTTGCTTCTGGACGCGCTTCATCCAAGACGAGCCGAGCTCAGAGGTGCGCAGTTCAGACTGAAGCAGTCGGGATGACGTCAGAGCTCACCTGATCTGAATGTTCCTCATTCTGTCTGCGCCAAGGACGCACATGTGCATTAAGGGTTTAGGTTCAAGTGCTGAAGAAGAGAAAGCACAACTGTGATGAAAGAAAAAACAGACGCGCACACACAAACATCAATTTAGCTAAAGGATTGAAGCTGATCAATCTTTTTACTTTTGCAAGTTCTGGGTTTCTTTGCTGACTTTTGTGCGGAAAATGAGCCATCGACCACTAAGATTCTGAAACAATGTATGCCTCCCTTGATAACCAGTTATTTAAAGTAGCTTTCTATTATCTATAAAAGGTCTTCAATAAGATTATGTGGTTATGATGACAGATAATATATAAACTAAGGAGGTCTCCTGTCGTTGTTTTGGTGCGATCAGAAGACACAACTTGTACATTTTGCGACCAGACAAAAGTGGGTTTCAGGAATCATTATTAGGGAAATATCAAATATTCCTGTCTCATATTTTTCAAAATGATTTTGGAGAAGGAAAAATGAAATTAGACAATTCAGTACATAGATAGGAATGGAAGTATTTTGATGAAATGGTAAGAGTAGGAAATATGTGTAAGTATTGATAAAGGAGCCAATCTGACCCTGACCCTTTTTGTTTTTATTCATGTACTAAATTTCTTGCTTTATTTATTATTTTTTCAGCAGATCCTCCAAAACGCCCTAATAAAATAACTACTGCCAAACTTTTTACAGAGATGTATTTTTACCTGTTAAGTTTTAGAAATAATACATATCTATTGGTATGTTAATCAATTTTAATTCAATTAATATATAGGCTATAGGCTCTTCCTGCAGCTGGCTCTGGAGACTGACGCCCTTTGTTTTGATCTAAGCTGACAACATGAAATCCATTTTAAGGCGGTACGATTAAAATTATGGCGAAAATAAAATTTTAAAATAAGACAAATCTTTTGGTGAAGAGGCGTATAAAAGCTGCGAGATTAAAATGTGGTTATGTGATTCCCGGACTCTTGGAAACCCCCACTTTTATTGCTTTCACTTTGCGTTGATATAAAGACGGACTATCAGCCAGACAAGCCACTTGTTTCATTGAAACGCTGAGCAGCTCAGGAAAGTCTCATCAAAGTGAGGATCTGAAACAACGCCATCATGTGCCGAACGGACCAGATCGTCCTTTGCTCCAGCATTGGAGAGGTTGGCTATCTGAACCCCAAGGGGCCTCTGTCGACGATGACCGTTCGCGAGCTGAAGGAGCATGCGATGAAAATGTTCCCTAAATCAGGTAAATGATTTGAAAAAAAAAAAACGTTTGATCTGCAGTAGGTTGTCATTGAGTGGCTTTTAGGTATATATCCAAATTAAAACACAAATTTTACAGAAAAAATCATGCAGGTTTGCTTACATAATAATTTCCTTGAAACTAAACTGATCTAATTTTAACATCTACATATAAAGTGTATGTCTGCGTGCAAAAAAGGACAGTGAGGCGTCTCCTGTTTGATTTCCTGCCCAACAAAACGAGCTCTCATGTTTTTTCTCATGTTCTTTGTTTCAGGACCGACTTTGGGGGACTTCAAGCTGATCGTCGTGGACAGGCCTCTGGACAACGACTCTGCTTCCCTGTCTGACTACGGCATCAAACCACACACTAAGGTCCAGATGGTGACCAAGGTGAACGGAGGCTGACATCAGCAGCAGACAGAGACACCTGCAGGATGATTTACATCACAACAGACGCCATTGCTGTCAGCCCCACTCACATGACTCATAATAGTTTTGCTTTCACTTTAGATCCAATTAAAAAACAAATCTTTCTTTTTTTTTGAGAAGCATCAAATCAAATTTCCCATTCATTCAATACAATAACAATACTTTGCTTGTTGCAGATGTGCAAATTAAGAGCACGTCCTTGTAAAGTTGTTTATGTATATATATATATATATATGATATGCCGTTATTGTATAAAGTTTGTAAATAAAGAATAACAAATACAAATTATTTTTCAGCATTGTTTTTGGTAAATCCGTCTAAAGAACCAGAGGAGCTGTAGATATGAAATAATACGTAGTTATCGCCTCCTCCCACACAGGAGGAGGTGATAACTGCTCATGCAGATTTGTTACTGAGGTTTAGATTAGCACCAATTGTTCTAGACATGATTAGACAAACTTCAATAAAATGTGTTTTATAAATCTCCCTTACTTTGTTGTATTTATTTATTTACTAAATGACTCGCTTAACTTTCTTTAATTGATTGCCATTTAATTTTTTTTTTTAGAAGTATGCACATATTCACTTATTTAGACATTTTTTACTGTGTTAACTTACTGCGCATATTTAGTAATTCGTTTTTTTTTTAGTTGACAATTTTTCACGCATTTTTAATTTATTTATTTATGTATTTATTTAAGTTTTTGTGTGGATTGATTTTCTCATTTATTTGTTTGTGTCATCAGCTTGATGAAGAGCCAAAGGATAAACCTGATGTAAATATTGACTAAAAAATTTCTTCAATTTTGACAACATATTTCACAAATATAGCCTTAAACAGAAGTTCAGCTACAAAATTCAGCTACAAAAAAGCTGAATTTCTGATCAAAAATATTATCTACCGCATCGCTGAGATAAGGTTCTGAAAATACAGTTGGCCACATTGGTGTTTCTTTAAGGAGCACTATTATACGGAAGCATTAGTTCTTTTTCCACACAGGGATAACTATCTGTCTGGGAGCAACTCCCCTGGAGCACGGTGCTGAAATGCCGTTTGTTTTTGAACATTCAACAAAAGTCTTCAAACACACAAAACAGAACTTGATCTTACACCGAGGACAGGAAATGTTTTTGCAGCCATTTCGTTTATGCTCCAGCAGTGATCCACAGGTGGGACAGGCCCGGATGGAGGGACACCCAGAGATTCTTATCACTGGGCTAGAGACGATATCTGGGCAGGTTTTCAGAGTCTGCAGCGCCGTGTTGCAGCAGCCATCATTCTCACAGCGGTCCAGCCGCGGCTTTGGACCTTTCCATTCCCTCTGGCACTGCCAGCAGAACTCATAGAGCCGTCCTCCCTTTTCTGTGCAAGTTTTGCAGCTGACGCAAAGATTAAATTAATTTTGTCTCGGTACAGAGGACTTGCATCCAGGACACTGGAGGCAGATGGAGATTTAGAATACATTTTTAAAAAAGCAAGGCATAAAAGACTTTTCTAGTAACAGCAGCATTGGTGGTCCTCATTTTCTTGAAGTGCTTTGTTTCTTCGGGGGCCATCTTCTCAACTTCCTTATAATCCCACACAGCAAATATATTTCAATTTCACAGCTCTTTTGTCACTGTCAGATTATTTAATTTATAAAGAATATGAATGCTGGATGAAGGGCTGAGGTAATCTTTCCCCTATAGGCACCAAAGACACCCTGGAACTGCCTCTGATTATATAGATTAATAATTAAACACATAGTAATTTAAGATGTTTATTTTTGCTTACTTCCATGATTAAGGCTCACAGCTAAAGAAAACCCCAAATTCAGGATAGACAGACCTTTATTAAGACCAAAAACAACAACAAAAAAGACTGTGCTTCTTCATGTTGCTTGTGCACACTTTTTCTTCCACTCAACTTTCCACTAACCTGCTTGGATATAACACTCTAAACATTAATGTTTCTTAATAAGCCCCAGACCGAGTATCGAGGGAGGAACATAACATTTCAGCAATTACACGCCATTTGTTTAATAATTTCAAGTCTAGACGGGATTTCACATCCTGTAAAAATGTCTTATAATACAAAATGAAAATAAATGAATAGTTAAAGAACAGCACATTTACTTATAAACAAACCTGAATCAGGTGGATAAATTAATAAATCCTCCAGTGTCCTGTTTCTGCAGGTCTGTCATGGAGCAAACTTCAAGCCAAAGCAACTCCGCAGCATTCTGTCATCCCGTCATGCAGAGCTTACAGTCCAGCTCTCTCCAAACAATCTTTTTTCTGTCAGGTCATCCCTGAGTAAAAATGCAAAGCAGATATCCATTCAGTGATCAGCTCTATCAGACTAGGGTATTAGGCAACTCTAAATAACTCAACTTATTTCACTGATTAAAATCATTTTGTGTCTGTATGTCACTGCAGCTCAGAAACTCCTTTTTTTTACACTTTCTCGTCTGCCTGTTCCATCAAACATTTCAAAGGCAAGGAGGTGTCTAAAGTAAGACTTGAAAGAGTTCTTCTCCCACCCCGTTCAGAACGAAGTAGATGTCCGGTTGGTGTCCAAATACTCAGACAGGGGAAGGGCTGTCACCTCAGCAGATGAGTAACCTTAGCGTGAATGTTTAATGAAAATTTAGCAATGCCCCCAAATAGTGAGAACCAGTTGCCCATTTTGTGTCCAAATACTCAAGTTCAGGATCTTTGTGATAACTGGCTCGGCATTTGTGAATGACAAGTTGTTTTTTCCCCATGTCAAGAAGAGCCCTTACTCAGCATCATCTTCTTTTTCTTCATCTGATAGATACCATATAAACAAAGAGCTGCACTCCCTCTACAAATTGGCTGGAAAATATTGAATTATTTAAAAGGAACTAATAATATTTACCATTTGTTTCAGTTTTTACTTCCTTTCAACGTTGTTTTGGTTCCCATCATATATTCAGAAAAATAAAGGACAATAGAAATGTAAACCGGTTCAATAATAAAAAGTTTGGTAATTCCCTCCACTTTCAGAAAATCTAACAAAATGACCCGGACAGTCCATGAATTGCTGTAGTCATGGTAAGCCTATTAATCCTTGCAGTTTTTTTCTATTTTTCACAAGTGAACAACACCAACTCTTTAAGAGAAAACTTGGATCTTGATTTAAAACTAGCTACATGTAGTTACTAGGCCAAGTCCATTTGTTCAATGAAAATAGCTATACAGTAATTCTACTGATTTAATATTATAAAAAGATAGACTATTTACTAAATAGGTTTTTTCTAGAGGTATTTAGAGATCATAGCGTGATATATTTGGACACACCACACTTCAGATTTGTTAAAAAACATATCCTGCATCTTCTAATATGTATTTCTATCCATGTTTTTTTATTTACCAGAATTATAAAACATATTAAATTACTTTTACACTAGGGCAGAAAGCTAAAGATACTTTCAGCGCTGCTGTGGAAACCATGATTGTGTTTAGTGTTACATTTTATTAGTTGTGTGATTTTGTTGGGGTTTCCTAACTGCAAACCACAATCATCAAAATTGACAGAGATAAATCCTTGAAATAAATAATTTGTTGCCTCATGAAAATAAATAAAATTCCGACCAGAAGTTAGATGGGACACTAAGCTTTTAAGATACCTTTTAGCGTTGCTTTTTTGTAAAAGACATGTTGACGGTAAACACCAAACCTGCATACCATGTCACCTTCAAGAAAATCCCCATAGATTTCTGATATTACGTCTTTCAGTTTCTCTCCGGCGACTAAAAGAAATCACATGATTAAAGAACGAGGACATGTTTGACCAGATTTTATGGTCCAGTTATGCCTGTTGGATTCCATTGCTCTTAATCTGGGCATGTTTTACGGTGACGTTTACCTGGACTTCTGCACTCCACAATAAATCAGTGGAAAATACCAGATGTGAGCCAACAAGCAAACAGAAACAACTATGGTTACATAACAACAAAGGCTGGTGAGTTATGTGGTTTCCAGTTATCATTCGGTTCATGCCAAATGGGGACAATTAAAATAAGCAAATACAAGTTACAGGAAGTAAGATGATGTTGTAAAGGTTACTGGTTGTGCTAAATTGAATATTCTCTTTTGTTTAAGGGAGTGTTGTCCTCCAGCTTCCAAAGTTTTTACCTGTGAGCTGAAGAAAATTTCCCAGTTCTGGGAAACCATTTTCTCTGTGAATCTAAAATGGGTAATGTTTGCTTTGTTAAAATGAATAAGTTTAGCAAAAGTTCAAAGTACTCAGTACAAACAAGGAATGTTGAAGAACATTATTTCTATTCTATGGTTTCAGTGTTTATTTTCTGTTTAAATAACCAATAAATAAAATGATTGCCTCGCTCGCCAGTGTTTATGGCCCCAGTATAATAAAATCCTCCTAGCTACACAAAAAATGCAGGGTGGGCCTGTGACTGGCTCGACCACGACAGACAGGATCAAAAACCCTCTTCATCTCATCAGAAAAATCAAAAAATGAGTCATAGCTGTCAGAATGATTCTCCCACACAGAAGTGCCCCACTGCTTTGCCTTACCAGACAATAGTGATATGGTATAGGCCACCTTGGCGCCTTCAGAAGGGAAGGCAAAGGGATGTAGTTAAAAAAAATCAAAGAACATTGTGTCAAAAAAGGCCTGCACTGTTCAAAACATTCTGGGGGAGGAATCTTAGGTTCAGAATAAGCACTTGCTGTGGGTGTGACAGGAAGAGGGACAGGATGAATGACAGAAGGCCCAGCCGGAGTCTGAGAGGTCTGAAGATTAGAAAGTCCCAGTAAAATCTCTTGAACACTTCTCTATAGGCCAGAAATAGAATTTTCTACCTTTAGACACTAGTGTTGATTTGGCTTTTGGTTCATTATGGCGAGATCATACTGTCACGGTTTTAGTAAAGAGCCAGAACCCAACACACAGCCAAAACAAAGATTGAGTTAAAGATTTATAAAAAAACAAAGAGTGGGTGTTGAAATGATCCAGCTTAATTCGGGTGACTCTGGTGGTTCTGGAACACAAAAACAGAGGTGAGAGTCCGAACTGGAGTAAAAACCAGAAAACAATAAAGACAAACTGGAATTACCAGAAGTAAAAAGTCCAGCTCCAACAGGACAGGGTCCTATTGAAAAAGGGGCCTTGAGGTCTTGGGGAGGTTTACAGAAAGTGGGGCACTGACGTCCACAATCCAACAGGCTTGAGGTTCATAGACAGTCCATGGTCATGCACGGAAGATCACTCAGGCAAAGAATTTCGAGAATCCGTTGGGCTTAATCAGGGTCAGAGTTAGGCAAGGTTCAGCAACATTCAGGAAGAAAAGCTCAACTCACTCCAAGGTAAGGTCTGGGCAAAGGCAGTGGTCAGGGACAGGCAGGGTTGAAGAACAGGGTACACTTGGCTCATGAAACAGGGCTTGAAGGCTGTGAAAAGGCAGACAACCTTGCACAGATAGCTGTTTAAATAGGGAGAAGCCCAGGTGAGAACAATCAGCCATCAGCAGGGAAGGGAGAGAGTAGCACAAACAAGCCAGGACTAAACGCATGACATTACCCCCCACCCCCCTCCCAAGGGCCGGCCCTCGACGCCCTTCTGGGCTGTTCCGGATGCAGACGATGGAAGCTGTGGATGAGGCCCTTATCCAGGATCAGACGAGACGCCACCCAGGACCTCTCCTCAGGACCATTCCACAAGGTACTGGATGCCACGACCCCGATGCCGAGAACACAACAAGCGACTTACAGTAAAGACGGTAGCCCCATCATTAAACCAGGCGGGCGGAGGGGTTCTGGAAGGAGGGCACAACTTTGACGACAGAACTGGTTTGAGCTTGGAGACATGGAAGGTGGGGTGTACACGCAATGATGAAGGTAGTTTCACACATATAGCCACTGGGTTAACAATCTTGGCAATAGGGAATGGGCCCACAAAGCGAAGTGCCAGCTTACAATTCTCAACCTTAATGGGCAGATCCTTAGCCAATAGCCACACCTTCTGTAACACTACTGGGGCCTAGGAGCAGTGGCGGTTAGCATTGCGGGCATATATTGCTGCGGTTTTGCAGCGAGCTGCTCGGGCCTTTCTCCAAGTTCTGAGACAGCAACGTGCAGATACATGGTAAGCAGGAACTTGAGTTATCCTCTCCTGGACAGAGAGAACTGGAGGCTGATAACCATAGACAACATGAAATTTCTATACTGCATTATACTGCTCATTATTTCAGCCTTATTTAACCTATTGTGTTGAAGTGTGGGGTCACACTTACAAAATAAACATTCAACCATTGATTATTATGCAAAAGAAAGCAATACGAGTAACGAATAACAAACTACAGAGATCACACCCACTGTTCATTCCTTGATTCAAGAGTTCTCAAATTTGTAGATCTGATCAATTTCAGAACTGCTCAAATTCTTTATAAAGCAAGAAATAACCTACTTCCTGTGCACATACAACAAGTGTTTTCTGATAGAGATGGAAAATATAATCTAAGAGGAAAATTGAATTTCAAAACTAAGTATGTTCGAACAACAAAAAGATGTTTTAGTTTATCAATTAGCTGAGTGAAGCTCTGGAACAGCTTGCCTGAAAACATTAAACAATGTAAAAGCATCCAGCAATTCAAAAAAGAATATAAGAAAAGTATTTTTGATGAATATAAAAAAGAGTAATATATAAAAGTTGGTATACTGTTTGTCTTACTGTAAATATTTGTCCTTTACCTCCATGACACATGTAACTGAGGGGTAGGGCTTAATAAGCTTATGCTTCATCCTACTCCTTTTTGAAACATGATGCATGTTTATGAAGCATTCAATGTAAACACTGTTAAATCATATCATGTTCCAAAATAAATAAAAAATAAAAAAAATAAAATAGAAATTGCGACAGACCTGTAGCGCTTGACGGTAACCCATTGATGGCGTACTCTACCCGAGGTAAGTTCTGGGACCACTGACCAGGCAAAGGATGCGCAGCTTGGACTCAACATCTTGATTGATCCTCTCTGTCTGGCTCTCAGTCTGGGGGAGAAAACCTGAAGACAGACTGATGTCAATGCCAAGAAGTGTGCAAAATTCACCCCAAAAATGGGAGGTGAATTGTGGTCCTCTATCAGAGACAATGTTAAAGGGAATTCCATGGAGCCTGAACACTTCTCGGGCCATCACATGTGCAAGACCAGGGGCAGAAGACAACTTGTAAAGAGGTATGAGATGGGTCATCTTGGAGAACCTATCTACTACAGTTAGGAGAACAGTGTTGCCTTGGGATGAAGGTAGACCCGTCACAAAATCCATGGAGATATGAGACCATGGTTGATATGGAATAGGCAGAGGCCTCAGAAGACCTGCTGGAGGATGACAGGAAGACTTAACTCTAGAGTAGGTGGAACATGCAGTCACAAACTCATGTGTGTCCTTTTTCAGTGTGGGCCACCAAAACCCAGAGTGCACCACTCACTGCCAGTGTCTTGGTAACACCTGGGTGACAGAACAGTTTAGAACTATGACAGAACGGAAGGACCTTAGATACCACGTTCTCAGGAACAAACAGAATATTCTTGGGACATTGAGCTCGAGGTGGTTGAGTCTTATGACATTTCTTGAGTAATCTCTCCATTCTGGTTAGAGCTAACCTGGTCTTGGAGGGAAGTATGTATTCGTGGGTCTCAGATCCAGGAAAATGAACAGATGATTGATAAACTCTTTAGAGGGCATCTGATTTAATATCCTTGTAAAGTCAAATCTATTGAAGAACAATGCCCACCTCGCTTGGCGTGGATTCAGTCTCTTGGCTGATTTGAGGTACTCCAAGTTCTTATGGTCTGTCTATACAGTGAAATGTGTAGACCCCTCCAACCAATGCCTCCATTCCTCCAGTGCCAGTTTAATAGCCAGGAGTTCTCTATCCCCACCAGATAATGACACGACCTTAAGGCCCCACTGGTGTAATTGTTCCAATTGTTATAAACCTGACACGTCTGATCCACGTCTAGACTTGAAAGATGACTTTTGGATGAGAGGGTTAGAGAGACAAAATGTAAGTGGACAAAGGACAGGTTTAAAAATTATAACACATAACCTGGATTACTAAAAGAGTATTATTCGAGGTACAGTTAATCTTTTTACTACACAGTTTAATTCTGTAATAAATTCAGATGAAAAAATTAACCTCAGCATATACTATGTGTTTATGTAGAAGGTAACTGGATTTATTTCCTTATTTCTTGAGTTTCACCATGTCTTGGGGTTGGAACAGTCTCTTATTCTAACTATTTTTATTTGTTTACCTTTATGTGAACCTGCCTGCTAAAACTTGCCTTTCACTTTGCTGCTGGTATACCTGAATTTCCCCACTTGAATTTATTTCCCCACTTATGTTTCTGCCAGCATTTAGTCTATCTAGTGATTTATTTTGTCATATTCTGTTTATCCATTGTTAGGTCCTGTTTTCCTCTTGTGTAATGCCACCTCATTGCTATCCCTCTCCTTCAGCTCGTTCTCTCATTTCTGTCACCTGTGCTAACTATTCTCACCTGTAGTTCTCTTTGTTCTTTCCCTTATCCCGTTTGTTCTTTTCTCCCTTTGTCGGATCATCTGCTATGCTTCATTTTTCTTGTCAGCTCCTTGTTCCGTGCCTGGTCCTTGTCCTCACATACATCGCCTGTAAGTTTGTTGCCTTTGGATTCAATAAACCTGATCTCAATTATGCGACTCTCCAGCTCTTGTCTGTGCTTCGGTCCAGCTTCAAACACCTAAAACATTACAGCATAATCCGACAAATGGAGAGAGGAGACTGGCAGGTTAAATAGGGGAGAGAACAAAAGGAAAGACAGGTGAGACCAATTAGCACAGGTGACAAAAATGTAGGGAATAATTTTTGTTTTTACCCAAAAGCTTGTATATTTGTGACAGCCTTTTTAATGCCATTAGATTTAAAACATTTTAAACAACATTTTCATCTCACCTGCTCACTTTTGTAAAGGATTTATAGCCTTATCTTAGATCTGGACGTAGAGTAATAGAAAATGAAGACGACTTGCAGTTGGTATAAAGTAACTCTTCATGATGAGAGCTGAAGATGACAATAATAAAAACAAATACAGAAGAAAGAACATCAATAGCCATCATTACAGCTGTAGTGATTTATTTGTATGACTTATTTCAAGAAGTGGTAATAATTTCATAAGCAGAACAGATGAAACAAAGAAAAGAATCTGAATTTTGATTGACTTCATACTTCTGTACAATAAAAACATCAGGATCATTTTAACTGGATATATCTCAAATGAACAAAGTTTTAAAGACAGCTTTTAAAATTAACAATAGCTGTAGTACAAATGAAAGCAATATTTAGCTGCAAGAAAATAAATGAATTCATGTCCACTGTCATGCAATATCTTTGTTGTCTGATTCATTGAGGGAGGGGGGAATCAAATATGTTAGTTTAGACTCTTACTTACCCAGGTGAAAAATAATTCTATTAAAAATATACTTTAATAAAGTGTACTAAGTATATTTTCTACTTTTTGTACTATTTTCGTAAAATCCAAGTATAGTTAAGTGTATTAAATTATGTATTAACTTCAACTTAACATCTATTTGACTACACTTCAAGTGTAAATAGTATACTAAAATGGAACAACTTTTTTTAAACTTCAAGTGCACTAAAATACACTAATGAAAATTAAAATTGATGAGCATTTAGGCACACTTACAGTACAATTGCATTGTATTGCCATTCTAATAGAAATACACTTAAAAAGGCATTGCAGCGCAAATTATAGTTGTGTTTAAATACATTTTGTGCATACTGCTATCATACTTATAAATACTATAAACAGTTAATTTAGTATGCCTCTGTAATATTTCAAGTGATCTACAAATGCACTTCCTAACTATATTTAGTGCTTTTAAAGTGTCCCAATATTACATTAATAATGTTTTTGAAGTGAATTTCAATTACAACCTAAACATCATAGACACGTACTTTCAGTGCAATGTTATTATAGTGTAAGGTAGAAACAAATTGTTTGAAGTATATTTTATCTGCACTTTTATCCCCATTTACTTATACTTAAGCATGAATGTTGCTATTACACAAAAAGTGTATTATATTACAATTCAGTTCAAGTGTATTAAATCAACAGATTACACATTGCATTTCAGAAAAGGATCTTTATTATTACCACGAAAGTAACATACAAAAGCAGTTACTGCTTGATCTACACCTTGAACTGTCACCTTTCTCTGAAATGCCGGGAACAGAACAATGGCGAACAACTTATTACACAATGCACATCTAGCTCTGACTTGAATTACTAGAGGCCTTGTAGCTCTCATTGTTGCACTTCCTTCGTAGAAGGGCCCGGATCTCTGCCACCTCGGTGTTGGGGAATCGCTCCCTCACTGCATCTGTGAAAACAGGAAAGAGGGCATGAATTAAAACATGATGTATAACATTGAAATAGAATCATTGATGATAATGGATTTGTCAATGAATCATGACAATGGATTTGGGTTCATAACTATCACATTACTGTACCTATAATTGCATTTGTTTTTTCTTGCTCAAGCTGCTCCTTCAGCTCACCTTTTTTTCCTTTCCCTGTGAGAGTTGCCTTGGCCAAAGTTTTCCCGCCAAACACCAATGCGGCCAGTTCCTGTGTGAAGAGGGACATCCTCCTCCCACTCAGCCTCTGATAGAGGCGTTTTGGAACTCTCACTGTTGAGTTGCCCAATGACACCTGTGAAAACACACAAGCAGATAAAGACAAAAGGTAAATTAAGAACACTTCTCTATAGGGAAGGTTGGCACGTGTCTTGGTTTCAAGTGTTTTAACACAAACCGTACCTCCACGTACGTAAGATTAGTGAGATTTATTGTAAGATTTTTTTGTGTGTAGGCTTATTTCAGGGGTTAAAGCAAAAATAATCAGTTCGACTGAATTTTTTTTTTTGAGTCAGCCCATGTATCCCGAGCCGTGGACGTCATGCCACATTAGTTCCCTCACTTGCTTATTGTGCAAAGTCAACTTTAACCAAATCTGATAGTTTTACAATATGCAATGACCATTCCTGTTTCTGTCCCACCTTTCAACTTCAGAGCCTTGGCATCATCCTAGACAGCTCTCTCCATCCACTGCTTCCAAGTTTTATTTCTGCAGCATCAAGTTCTTCCTTCACACTTTAGCCAAACTGGTCCACAGTCCACTTTACAGTTTCAGCTCCCTTCCCTCCCTGTCCTCCAGAAAACCTCCATAAACTACAACTAGTGCAAAAGACAGCAGTTTGCATCATTACATCATCTACTTCACACCTGAACATTAACTCCTCTGGCTTCCTGTCACATTCAGTATACATTAATCCCATGATCATACAAGGCCAACCACAACCTGGACAATGCAGGACACATAACCAACACTATGACGTCATACATTTTAGTTTAACACAGATCGCACATTACAACAATCAGTCTCTGCTTTGCCCGTTATTGCACAGCAATTAATTATCACAACTCCTGAGTTTATAAAAAGTCATCACTTAACTATTTTAAAGTGTAATAAAACTGCTAACTTTTAGCCCTGTGACTGGAGACCTGTCCAGGATGGACCCTGTGTCCCCGCCTCTCACTCACTGACTGCTGGAGAGTCAAAAGCCCCCCATGACCCCGTGTGACGTCGAATGCCTTTCCCCCACTGATCTCCATTTATTCCCTGGATTGCTGATTTGCCCAAAAAATTTAAGTCACTGACAGCCATCTTGCTACTCCCTACTGTCACAGAATCCCATAGGATTTGGTTGCAACAACAAGCAGTTTTTTGGCTGTGTTAAAACGTTTCATAGATAATTTTACAGTCAGTGGAAGTACTAACACTATCAACTACTAGGAAATTAGGTGCTGAAATATTTTACATGATATATAGATATATATAAATAAATAACATGCATAATATTTCAGTACTTGATAGTTTTAGTACATAACATAAAAGTATATGGCATTTGACATTTTAAAAGTCACGAGAAACATGAGAAAATCCTCGTTATCCGATGCTGTAGCGCACATATTCCCTAGTTACAGGAGGAAAATAGGGAGTACCAGTGTAGCGGCTGGTGGCTTCACAGCGACCTGTATTATATACGGCCAATCAGCACCCAGTGAATAAATAGAGATCAGTGGTTTCACCATCAGATATGGCTTGACGTCACACCTGTACGGAAAAGTGGGTATAGAAAATCGATGAAGGATGGGATGTTAAATTTTTAAAAAGTTTAATAAAATTGCTCCAAGTTTATCAGAAAAAACAACTTGCTTTTAAATATGAAAATGTTTAATTACCAAAATGTTATTAAAGTATTGCGTGAAGTTAAATATTGTTGAAGGTAATCTTGGCTGCAGTACTGTCTGTTTGGCAGGTGTTTTAGGGTCGGAGTAAAATGAGTCCATAGAACCACAGACAGGAGGCTTTCTCAGCGGTTTCTAGTACGACTTGCTTCTACAGTGAAGCTTAACATCGCGCTCCACTCCGTGTTAAAATAAAAAAAATAACTTAATTAAAGCTCTCTCAGAATCGCCATTAGTCTCCCTCAGTTAGAACCCGTTCTCCAGTCCATGTTGTAGCTGCAGTTTATTTTTTTTAATCTTTTTGACGTAGTTTCCTTAATAATCTGTATGCATCTAAATCCTCATCATTTAAGTAGTGTCCTGGTGGGCAGCGGCTCATCAGGTGGAGCTGCTGCTTATTGACTGACAGCCGATCTGACTGCAGCTCTGCCTTTTTTTTTGTTCAGAAAAGCGCAGGTGCGTTTTATTTTTTTTACTCTTTCCAAATCGGACCCAGTCAAATGCAGAACATTGTTGCACATTCCAACCCGTCTTTAAAAAAAAGAAAGGAAAAAAAAGCGTGTTGTGCTGAATTAGCCTGAGCTAGCGCTTTACTCTTCGAGTTTAAATAAAACGTAACAGCGAATAATGAGGAGGTTCCTGGTCGGTCGCTGCGTTTATCAGCTAAGTTACTGGAAGGAGGGAATAAACGCTGAAAGGTGACATGGCCACAGGTGAAAATAATTAATTAACTGCAGGAGCAGCAACAGACACGCTTACCGAGGGAAATTGTTGTCAGCTGTTCAATCCGCTGAACTTTCTGACCTGCTGGTTCATAAATCCAAAGAAAACCTTTGACCTGAGCTAATAACCAGATATACACCAATTTTGTATGGAAATATATTTGTATTAATTTATTTTGGCAAGACAATTTTAAACTGCTAAACAAAAATCCATGATATCCATGACTTTGCCCCAAAAATTAACAAATTTCCTGACTGTTCCTGAAAATCATTATTACAAAAATTCCATAAACTGTGGGAACCCTGCAAGCAACTGCTGCAAATTCTTATGTGAATAAGACCATATATCCTATCTCACTGGACCCTTCTCTTGACTGATAAGTTGAGATGCTTGACAACAGAGATGGAAGATTAGAACTATTTATTGGAGTGGATATATAAATAAGTCTACATAAATGATTGAAAACGCAATTTTATATCTTTAATCACAATGGAAGGGGAAGAGATGTATAAAAGCAGTATGACACTTGTGGTCACAGTATTGGTACCTGCGCCACTCTGCCAGAGGCCTTGTAGTTATATCCGTACCACTTGAGTTAAGTGGATTATTTTCAAATTTGTAATGTGGGAAGTCAGGTCTGTATTCTAAGACATAACATGTAACATGCATGTTCTTCAAATTAACAGTGCGATGCATGTCTTAAATTCATAAAGTTGACTTCATGACCTCAATGAAAATGACTGTAGGTGTATGGGAGGGTTCAGGTGGTGGCAGAGATAACCCTGGCATCACTAGCATACATATACAACCACCCACCTTTCAGAGCCTTCAAACTGTCTTCATCCATTTCAGCAAAAACTGCAGGCTCCGTCCCTGGCCGCTAAGACTCCGCCTGAGGGATGGCGTCTCCTCCTCCTCACTGATGTCAACCACCTATGCAGAAAACATCAACCTAATTACCTTAAACAAAAAGGGCAGCTACACTCCTAATAATACACACGCCAAAACACAATTTTCATGGTGTGAGAGTGTGAAGAAATCAACAGAGTTCATACACTCTTGAATAGTAACTAATTTTCACAAAAATGCAGTTCTGCTACATCTTACCCTGAGCACCAAGGGCATTGGTTTGTAGGTTGGGTTTGGACTTTGGTACTGTTCAATTGAAGCACAAAGTGTGCCAGTGCATGCATTTTAGCACAAATAGGCTATAATCCACCACTGTAAAATTATCTGTGGAACACTGCTCATTATTTGATGAAATCAGTTACATTTTTAAACGTACCATTTTTCGTTTTTTGGGTGGATCAAAAATATCACAACATGTGTCGTCGGAATCAGACTGATATCTAGCAGGAGTAGAACTGAGTGGTCTTGTAGGTTGCCGTTTGAGGTCCCTCTTCAGCTGTTCGCCCATCTTGGCCGTCTGTGAACCAGACTGACAACGTATATTTTGTTTAGGAGAATGAAACTTTGACTTATGTCCACACCACCACTTTAAGTAACTGCAGAGACTCGTTTTTTAATAGCTTGTGCAAGTGTATTTCTATATATTGCGACACACTTTCCAAGAATCCACCTCCATCCATCCATCACATTGACAATATTTGTAACAGGAGACTGAATCTTAACTTAACATGCCTGGCATTCCAAAATAGCTAACTTGATTTGTTTCAGTCTTTTGAGTAATATTTATCATTTCAAATAAATATTTGCTGGCTAAATCTGCTAAATGCTTGAGCACCCAGTTTGGAAAAGTCTGGAAAAATTCTCAATGTAACTCCCATGGCAAACATATTCTACGATGACACAGCATTATTTGTAAACTGGAAACACAATGTTCCATAACTGTTCAGTCATAAGTCAAGCTTACGGTCATTCCTTGCTTCACCGCCCCCTTCTTCTGGCCAGACTGACCCAAGGAAGACCATATATCCTCCCCCTTGAGGTAAGCAACACACTTCTGGACTACTTATTTGTAGTTTTCTGTAAAGAAGACACATAAAATACAAATTCAATGTGACCTTTTATTAATAAAAAATAAAATGTTCAAGTCAGGAATGCGCCCTTAGCAACACCCTTAGCAACTACACGTATCAACATAAAAATAGAAAAAAACATGAAAAAAGTAAGAATTAAAGAGGCTAAAATGTTTAAAGTAAATTTCCATTTACTAGGTGGCATCATGACGATGGATAAGTGGTTTGAGGAACAATTTGGAGAGACTTCTACAAATATGAATTTTGATCTATCAAAATTATCTATTTATCAAATATTTATTGATTATTATCTCTTGTTTGGCAGCATTTTAGCGACTAAATTAATGACATTAATAAAATAAATTAAGACCTTACTGTTATCTATCAAAATGTGTGCCCTTATTTTTTTTTATTTAGGCTATGTAAATATTTAGTTTAGTGCAGAAAGAAAATAACGGAATAAACAAAAAAAAAAAAAAGTTCTCGTGCTGAGAGATAAGCTAGGGTGATCAACAGTCCTGTTTTTTCCAGGACATGTCCTGTTTTCACGGCCTGTCCTGGCTGTTTTTTATAAAGTGATGAAAATGTCCTGGTTTTCAAAAAAACTGCAGGGAAAGATCAGCTAAACATCAAAATATAGATGGGCAAACAAGGAGGATGAGGAAGAAAAACAGGATAAAGAGGAAGAAAACTAAAGATAGAAATATATTTTGTTAGTTCGTTTTTTGTAAGTTTGTGAGAGCTATTTTTGTTCAATTTGGAGGTATTTCTTTTAGTTATTTATTATTTATATATGTATTTTTCTAATACAGAAAATACATTATTTCTATCATCATTTCATTCATTATTTTTGAAACCTGTCATAATAAAACATCCTGAGTAACCTCTGAGAAGCCTATCTGAATTTGCGTCTTGTAATAAATATAACAATTTTCTACCCATACATAGGAGGCATAGCCTACTTTAAATGTATTGAAATTAATAAGGCATCTTGAGTAAACTTCGAGTATCATTTGAGTATCTGTTTGCCGGGACGAGTGTCCTGTTTTTTGGTAATCAAAATATAGTCACCCTAGATAAGCTATATACCTATTTGTGTCTGGGAATTTTACAAATATTGTGTGGTTAAAAAAAAAAAAAAAAAAAAAAAAAAAAAAAAGAGAGAGACAAAGTTTGAGAACGGTTTGTTGTTTTTATTTGAGCTTTCGTGCACATTACACATTGAAACGGTTGTCGTTCAAGGTCAGGGACTATTTTTTTTTCTAGCGGAAGGAATGCTGGTATTTAACTTCATGAAAGTTTCACTAATATTTCTTTTTACTTTAATATTGTGTGGGAACAGTTTTATAAAAGCAATAAGGTAGGCCTACTCGAGGCAAGCTTCGCTTCGCGTCGTGCCTAACAACGCCCTTCGGCCGTTAGTGCTACTTATTCACGATACAGCACAGCCTCTCCTAACTTATTGATAACACACAGTCTATGTTTCAAGCACTTCATCATTAACGTTAAATTACAAGACAGTAGTCGGTTAGCTAATGTTACAAAGAGTATTCAGAACAGTTTGAATGCTTTAGAACTTACCTGGCCATGAACAGCAGTTTGGCTGCAACCGGCTTCGGATCTTGCGTGTGTTTAGCTGGTAAAATCACCTCTATCCAGCCTTCCTGGGACTGAAGGTCTTCCAGCATTTATATATGCATCCCGTATAATAGATGTACTATCTGCAATAACGGACCCGTCTACGAAATAAAACAACCCATACATTGTGCTAACTTTACCCTGTTATCGCCTGAGTATCAGTGATGAATAATTTCAAACATTAACTATTTGGGTGGCGCCCAAACTTCTACATAGGGATTGGATGGCGATGATGCTGCGCACACTGATTGGATGTGGGAACCGAATGATGGGTAGGTCCAATTCCTGGGTCCGTCCATTCGTAGCATCTACTGCTTAGTCTTGATTTTTGAATCTTGATCTGTTGCAGTGCTCAACAATAGTTATTCAAATATGCCACCTGTACAATCAAAGTTTTTTTTTCCGGAAAACCAAAACGAAAAACTGAAACTACTTCCGTTTTTCCATTTAAAATCAAAAACGGAAAAACGAAAAACAAAGCAGTTTTTCCTTTCTTGTCAACACAATTTAGAAACCAAAAACCAGAAATACTTAATGAAAAAAAAAAACGGCCCGTTTTTGGAAGACGATTTCACGGATGGACCGGAAGTGCATGAGGATATTTCAAAATAAAAGCCTAGATAAACGCGTAACATAATGCAAGCCTGAAGAAAAAACACAAAAAACCGTAGAGATGTTATTTGAATATAAAGATGACCTTTTTATGTTATCATAGTTTATTGTGGAGATGTGAGCTTTATTACATTATTGTGTGTTTTATTGATGGAACATAAAGATTTTTGTATTTTACCATATTTTATGAAAGTACTCTGATATGCTACTAAAAATAAACTTATTTTAGAGTGTACTAAATAAAGCATACAGAAGTCACACTTCTAATAAAGTGAGATCATAGTACACTTTAAAACAGTATACTAACAATTCATTTCCAAAAAATATACTTTCCATAAGTACACTGAATTGCCACTCTAAGTATGTCACATTTAATACACTTAAAAAAAATAAACTTCTATACAATTTAAAATACATTAACAACAAAGTACACTTTTAAAAAGTACATTTAAATAATAATTTGATTACTGGTAAATTAGTATACTTACTTTTTGGACTCTTAAGTTGAACTTAATTACATCTTTTTTGAAGTATACTTTTAAAAAGTACATATTAAGTACTCTTTAAATAAAGCACAACAAGTAGAAGCATACTTGTTTCATACTTCACGTACTTCAATCATATTTCTAATACACTAAAGTATACTACTTTTTTACCTGGGTACAAACTAAACCAGGAAAAATCCCTCTCCCAAAACCTGGAAATAAAATGTGCATGCTTTCCAGGTTTCTGGACAAGTAGGATTGGAAAAAATAATCTAACACACCAGTAAAGCTTGAGAAAGAACAAAATTCAAAGAAACTGTAGTTCACAGTTGTGTTAAAATTATTAATTATTAATTCACAATACATCTTCTATGCTTTTCCTACTGCTGAGAATGCATAAAAAAATGCCCTGTTTCTTTTCCTCTGTGATGAGAAAAACGAATGAAACACGTCAGTAAAGAAGAACATTAAAATCCAAAGAAACAGAGGTTCACAGTTCTGTAAAATTATTTTTTTCTCCACACAGGTATAAATGTCTGTCTGGGAGCAACTCCACTCGAACACCTTGTTTTTGAACATTCAACAAAAGTCTTCAGACACACAAAACAGAACTTGATCTTACACCGAGGACAGGAAATGTTTTTGCAGCCATTTCGTTTATGCTCCAGCAGTGATCCACAGGTGGGACAGCCCCGGATGGAGGGACACCCAGTGATTCCTGTCACTGTGTCAAAGACGATATCTGGGCAGGTTTTCAGAGTCTGCAGCGCTGTGTTGCAGCAGCCATCATTCTCACAGCGGTCCAGCCGCGGCTTTGGACCTTTCCATTCCCTCTGGCACTGCCAGCAGAACTCATAGAGCCGTCCTCCCTTTTCTGTGCACGTTTTGCAGCTGACACAAAGATTAAATTCATTTTGTCGCGCAACAGGGGACTTGCATCCAGGACACTGTGAAGGTGAAATTTATGTTTAATTATTTCCAAAAAACAATTTTGGGTGAAAAATTTTAAAAATCCCATCTTTGATGAAGCATACCCTTCTTGTAATAGAAGCATTGATGTCCATGGTTTTCTTAAAGTGCTTCATTTCCTCAGTGGTCAGCAGAGCCATCTTGCAGACCTCCTCATATGACCACATAGCATTACAGCCAGACGCTCCACACACAAAGGAGCTTTGTCCCTTTGTTAAAAAGGTGGAAAAAAGCTAATTAATTAATATGGTCTCTCATCAGGGATGAATTATTTTACAAATTCTGATTATTTGCAGGATCTTACATCTTCCAGCAACTTAAGGCACCGGTTAGTAAGAGACGTTGGGGTCACAGCATGACCACAGGACATCTCAGCTCTTGGAGACGCGAAGTCCTCACATAAAACTGAGCGACAGTACAGAAATAAATCAACACCAAATGTAGGTTTAATATCTGCTGATCAGGCAAAACATTATGACCTGTGACTCCAGTGAACTGGTGAGGTATCTGGCACCAAGAGGGTGGCAGCAGATCTCTTAGTTCCTGTAAGATGTGGGGTGGGTCCTCCGTGGATCAAACTTGTTTCTCCACCACATCGCAAAGGTGTTTTATTAGGTTAAAATGTGGGGAATTTGGAGGCCAAGTCAGCATCTCAAACTCATCGTGCTCCTCAAACCATTGCTGAATGTTTAGCCTTGCTTTTGTTTAATGATTCTCTGTTTGGTTAAAGTTTCACTGCTGTACCTTGATACCCATTCCAAAATAAATGTTATTTTTGCACAGTTAGATCTTCCAAGCTCCCTGCTTTCCCTATAGTTGCAGTCTGATGTCCATAAGTTTTACTGGATCCTCATCAAGCATTCACCTCCACAGCTTCAATACTTCTTTGTTTTATCTGTACTTTTCCAGATCCACCCCTTTAGCTATACTTAACAACATCCTAATCCCTTAACTTCCTAGTGCTTTCAGGTTTTACCCTTTTATTTGATTAAAGTTTCTGTTAAGCCTGTATCTGTCGTCATTCTACTTGCTCATTCTGATGCTCACCTGTCCATTTAGGTAAACATCGGTCAGCAAAAATGTCTTAAACAACTAGAGCTACAGTAGCCAAAACAGTTGGATCAGCTCTCATGTGTGCAGGTGCATCAGTGACTTTGTGACAGGTTTTCTGCAGTTCCTTGGACCCTTGCATCACATAGATACTGACCACAGCAGACAGAAAACTGCCCCAGAACAGCAGATTTGGAGATGCTCTCATCCAGCCTTTTCATCCGAGAGCCTTGTCAGACTCCCTTGGGCACATTAACCTGAAGAACATGTTCTTCAGTGTTACTTCCCACACATGTAGGCAGTGATAATGTTATGCCTGATCGGTGTGTATACCTTACTTCAATATTCAGCAGAGTTAAAATATAAGTTGATTTAGTTTAATTAGTCCTCAGTGGTTACTTACAGTCCAGATCGTCCTCTCGGTCGACAAATTTCAGCGAGGGATCCTTGGGATTATAACATTTCCCCCGTGGAGTGGATTTAGTCAAGCCCATGCTCGTGGTCAGTGTAAACCTGGAGAGAAATACACACTGTAAAATAACAATGTAAATAAATTGTAAAAAAGTTGTTTGTCTTTTCATATCTCAGCAATAAATTTTGAGGATACTTGTCAAGAAATTGAATCGTTGTGTTTTTTGTTGACTGTTTAAATAGAAACAGTTTCTTTAAGTGGTGCAATCACAGTCTGTATTTTTCTTTACTTTCCCTAATAATTTACCATATTGAAAGGTTTACAAACTACAATCCTTTCTGTGTTGTGCTGTATTTTTTTACAGCACAAATCTGGCAACCACAGCTTCTGGTAATGTCTCGCAAAGTGGATTTTTTTTTCAATAAAATGTTGTGCTGTATCATGCAATTCTTCCGTGCTTTTTACTGATGTAGACTAATTACGTCTACAATATGTCTGTGGTTTTTATAGTAATTTTCCGTAAACAATTAAACGTTCTCAGCTGTTAAAGTGACGATTGGCAATACACATTACCGTAACGTCTTGCACACTAATACCGTAATGTCTTGCACACTACGGCTGCATTTACTAAGGTAAAATACAAGCGACCACAGCTGCTAGTATTTTACCTTAAATTATTTTACGGTAAAATGTGCAGGTGTTTTTGCCGTAAATTATACTTTATTTTTTACAGTACGCGACAAAAAGCAATCAAATACCGTCCCAGAGCACAAACAGCGTCTGTGTGTAGTTCGTAAAGCATTCGCAAGTTGAAGCGAAAGTGTGAAGGAATTGGATGTCGTAAGTTTTCTTATTGCGCACATACGTTTTGGGAGAGTATCGCATTCAGCGAAATTATTTCCACTGGACAGCAAACGTTATACAGAACACGGTACAAACAAAAAAAAAAACGCAACCCAATAGTTAAAGTCACGTTTACCTGCAGGTCGAGGTGCTTTGGGACGCGCTTTCAAATGAAGCCGAGCTCAGAAGTGGTCATTTCAGACTGAATCCGTCAAGATGACGTAAGCGCGCAGCTCATCTGAACATTTATCGTTCTGAGTCTGCGCCGCTTTAGGTTTAGAAGCTTAAGAGCACAACGAAACAAATGTGAAACTGGTTATTAAGCCTCTTAAGTTTTTCGGGGGGGGGGGGGGGGTCCGCAGATTTTTGTTCGGAAAATACCAATTATTTCTGTGAAGGGTGTACAATCAGGTTATATGGTTACAATCAGAGATCATATAAAAAAGGAGGCCCCCTGGTGTTGTTTTGGTTGGATCAGAGGCCACAACCTCGTAAAATTTGCAAACAGTCAAAATGGGGATCAGAACCACTATTAGCGGAAATATAAAATCTGCCTGTCTCATTCAAAAGCATTTTGGAGAAGAAAAATACACTTATACAATTCCCTACATGTGCATAAAATGGAAGTAAATGGCAAGTGTGGGTAGGAAATATGGGCAAAGGGCCAAAATGACCCAGTCCCATTTTATTTTTATTAATTTTTTCTCAAACTTTTGTAAGCAGATCCTCCAAAGCGTTCTAATATAAAAACAAGGCAAAGCTGAAAGTATTCTACATTAAATAGCAAATAATTATTTCTGAGTAGGCCCTTCCTGTATTGAATGGCCCTGGAGACTGATGTGCTTGACTTGATCTAAACAATCTGACAAAATAAAAGCGGTGTTGACGCGCTATGCTTAGAATAATGGAGAAAGGCATAAAAACAGTTGATATCCTGGGTCAGAAAAAAGCAAAATCTCGAAGAGGCATATAAAAGCTTTGAGGTTGTAATCTGTTTTTTTTAAGAGACTTTGACTTTGTAAAGACCGTATTTTTGCGCCCTGGAGGGCATGGCTTCCCAGTGGCAGGTGGCACACCTGTGTGTCATTCCAAGCATCTCCTGCAGTGTTTTTAAGGAGCAGTGTTGCAGTCATTGATGGTCCCACACAGCTGGTTGATCGCCGTCAGATGCTTTTCCAATCAACTTCTAAGAACTCCATTGCTGGCATAACCTTTGGCAGTGATCTCCCACGGCTGTGAACGCTTGCTCCTCTGGCCTGCCCACTCTCCATCGCCTGTCTGACTCCATTCCCCCCAGGATCGCAATACTTCTCTCCTGGCCTTACCTGCATCTTTTCACAATCACCAAGAACCCACAAGTCAGTACCTGGTCCACTCCACCTTCCAGAAATAACTCCTATTGAAATAAATACATTGAACAGTTCGCTGTGTCTCACTGGTGGTTTTCTGCATGTGAATCAAGAAAATTTCCCCGATCATGTCAATTTTTGGGTATGTAGTTATTGCATAATGATTGTAAATAAGGTATAACAACAAATCCAAATGATTCTTCTGCATTATTAGCGGTGAATCAGAGTAAAGACCAGGAGTAGTAGTAGATAAGAATGATATAATATGTAGGCACTGTTCCTACATGGGGGAAAAACTCCTGTAATCCTTTAAACATTTATGCCATGAGAGCAAGTTCATGTAAAAGTAAACTTGTTACTGAACGTTGAATCAGAGCCAATTATTCTACATATGTATCAGAATATATTTAAAGTAATGAAGTAATGAATCTTCGTTACTTTGTTGTATTTATTTGTTTACTGAATTACTCACCAAACTGTTTAGAATTGATTTTAAAATTATTTAGATTTTTCAAAAGTATGTGTATATTTATTTGATCATTTAGACAATTTTTCACTGTATTCATTTAACGCTCTTCTTCTGTAATTTTTTTTTATTTGACCATTGGTGTATGTGATTTATTTATTTATTTATTTAATTGCTTATTTATATACGTATGTATTTGTTCATTATTTTGGTTTGGATATATTTTCTCATTTAGTCAATGTGTATCAGCTTGATGAAGGGCAAAAAGCTTAATTAAATATTGACTAAAAAGCTTGTAGAATTGTGCAACAACATATGTTTTTTTTAAAAATAGCTTAAAACATGAGTTTGTGAAACATAGGTGGATAACATAGGTTTCTAAAATGTGGCAGTTGTCACTTGTCCATATATTTTTCTATATGTTTTTGTAATTGATAACCAACTATGCTGAATGCTTGGATGAACATTTTAGTGCTGAATGAAACATTCCTATGCAGATAACAATTTTACATTTAGAGTAAATAGAGATAGAAAGGTTCAGAAGTTAAAGTGGAAATTTCAGTTCAAATGCATAGAAACCTTTTATTGAGCCTTCTTGGTTTGTGGAAAGCTGCCTAAAAGCTGGAAGGAGGCCATTCTGGTGTAAATACCCGTGTTATTGGGCGCGCGCTCGTGGCGCAGCGGGTAGCGCGACCCATATACGGAGGCCTTAGTCCTCGACCCGGGTTTGAATCCGACCCACGGTCCTTTTTTAGGGGAGTGTTGGCCGAGTGGTTAGAGCACTCAGTGAAGGATGCAAGTACCTGGTTCGATCCCCAGCGCCTGCACTCTGGGTCCCTGAGCAAGACCCTTAACCCCAGATTGCTTCCCGGGCGCCGCACATGGCAGCCCACTGCTCCCCAAGGGTGATGGGTTAAAAGCAGAGAACAAATTTCGTTGTAATGTATGTTTCAATGTATGTTTCAATGACAATAAAGATGATATTACTATATTACTATTATAGAACATGGAGCACCACAAGGTAGTATAGTAAGTCCTTTATTATTCTTTATCATAAAGATGGCTCAAATAATGGACAGTAAGACTGGTTGTTCATTTGTTGCTGTTGATTGGAAGCGTTGAAGAAATATAGGTCAAATTATCAAGACGACACCATTTCTAAGACTGAAAATGTGTCTCATAAATAGTGTTTCGAATTTTCTGTCAATAATACAATGATAAGAAATCATTTATTAAAGGGAAAACAATCAAGGCTTAAAAGAGAGGTGCGTGATACATTTTTGGGACGTTTGCTTAATTTCCTATTCCTTGATTAAATCACTGTTGACAAATGTAAAGTAATGCTGCCTGTAGCAAGTTGTATTGTATAGTATTGCATTTCCAAACCATTGTAAAGAAAGAAAGAAAAAATATTAACACTTTACAGATTTCTATTTTTTTAAAGGGGACATATGCTTTTTAATTGTTCCGTTCCACATTGAAATCATTCAGTTGTAGTTTCTATAAAGTGGCACTGCAATGGTTTGGTCTGAATTCCTTGTTATTGTTGCCCCACACGCTCCTCTTTTACCCCTGTTCTGCTGTAACCTGACAACAGCCAGCTGTATGTCGCTCCGCCTAGCTCCACTCACATACATCTGGGACACCGCCATAGGAATTGCATTTACGGAAGGCTGGGCCTTATCAAAAATTCTTGCATATGATTGGATAAGCCACTTGTCTGTCATCTTTATTGACGTGCTATTTCAACCACTCACACCGAAGCTAACCCGTGACGCTGATGATAGCGACGCAGAAAAAAAAAAAAATAATAATAATGTGTTTGCGGCTCTAGTGGCATGCGTTTTATTGACAGTGAGCTGACAGGAAGAGGGGGGAAGACAGGCGGCAAAGCGCCGCGGGTCGGAGTCGATTCCGGGGCGACCGCGTTGAGGACTATAGGCCTCCTAACATAGTTAGCGCTAACCGCTAACAGCTCCGGGGCGCTTCCGCGTCCGCCGCGGACGCGCCCCGGAAAACAAAACTTGCCAAATCCGGTGGGGAGAAGGGCGAAAACATCGTTTCCACCAACAAAAGCCTTCAGAGGCGTTCTCTGATGTTCTTTTAATGAAACAATATTAGGTAGATTGGACAACACGGAAGAAATAGCAGCATCGATGTTAACGCTTGCTTCCTCGACGAGCCGCCATTGCTATCAAAACAGTCTCACGTCATGGTCGCGTCTCCACTACGTCACATCTATGAAACTCCAGCCCTGCGTCCTGATTGGCCAGACCATAAAATTGGTTGGAGAAATCATTCTCTATCGGCGGTGTCCCAGATGTATGTGAGTGGAGCTAGGCGGAGCGACATACAGCTGGCTGTTGTCAGGTTAGTTCTGCTGTGCATCTGAGAACAACTCGTTTTGGTGCCGTTTCTTTAAATCTAAAGAATGAACCTCAAATCCTGCCCTCCTCTAGGGCTGTTTGGACAGTTTTGTAGTATGCTGGGGGAATGTGTAAAGATCAATCCAACATTTTGACTTTTCCACTAGTTGCTTTGTCATCCTGGAGCTTGGGCTACAAAATCCCTTTGAGAAAGAAAAATGGTGGATAGTAAGCTGGACCCCCATCATCTTATTTAGCAGCCTCCTAGAGACCCCAGGTACCAAAGTAGATTTTGCATGATATGTCTTTTAAAAAAACAAAACACAATTGTGTATCATTTTCCTTCCACTCCACATTCCTGTAGTACATATTGTCAATTTATGACATAACATACCACTAAAATAAATTGTAATGGGTGTGCTTTGTGACAAAAGTGGAAAAGTTCACGGGGTTCTGCAAGGTAGTATGTAGATGCAGAGATCTGTCCATGGTCCTGAACTAGCAAATGATTTTAAATTTAGGTTTTTATCCTATATTGATTCTGCTCAACATTTCTAATGTTCTGACATTTCTGATGAAAAATATTATTTACAGCATTGCTAAGATAAGGTTCTGAAAATGCAGTGGCCACACAGTATTTTTTAAGGAGCACCATTAAATTGCAAAGCAACAGAAGAAGCATTAGTTCTTTTTCCACACAGGTATAAATGTCTGTCTGGGAGCAACTCCCCTGGAGCACGGTGCTGAAATGCCGCTTGTTTTTGAACATTCAGCAAAAGTCTTCAAACACACAAAACAGAACTTGATCTTACACTGAGGACAGGTTAGATGTTTGCAGTGATTTCGTTTATGCTCCAGCAGTGATCCACAGGTGGGACAGGCCCGGATGGAGGGACACCCAGAGATTCCTGTCACCGTGTCAAAGATGATATCTGGGCAGGTTTTCAGAGTCTTCAGCGCCGTGTTGCAGCAGCCATCATTCTCGCAGCGGTCCAGCCGCGGCTTTGGACCTTTCCATTCCCTCTGGCACTGCCAGCAGAACTCATAGAGCCGTCCTCCCTTTTCTGTGCATGTTTTGCAGCTGACACAAAGGTTAAATTCTTTCTCTCTCGCAACGGAGGACTTGCATCCAGGACACTGTTTGGAGACAGATGGAGATTTAGAATACATTTTAAAAAGTTTTATAAACAAACTTCAAAGCAAGGCATAAAATATATACTTTTCTGGTAACAGCAGCATTGATGGTCCTCATTTTCTTGAAGTGCTGTATTTCTTCAGGGGTCAGGAGGGCCATCTTCTCAACTTCCTTATAATCCCACACAGCATTACAGCCACACACGCCACAAACAAACTTCCTTTGTCCCTTAAAAACAATGAAAAAAGAAAAACAGCCTCATTTCAGAACGTTTACTCACATCAATCAATTCTGCAAACACATTTGAGCCTCGACAGGTTTAGCGTCCGCTTCAGTGAACACCAATATTCATACTGTATTCCCAGCGACATTCCAGTGTTTTCCTCTTGGAATTATATATTTTTTTGCACTTTCTTTCCACTGGATCTTGGACTTTTTTCATTGTTTGGTTGGGAGATGCTAATAGCCATTAGCCGCTTCTGTAACGCCAAATCCATACGTGTACAAGTCACCTTAAATGTTCATAAGTCATCTTAAATCTCTGTTTTATTTCTTTCTTTTTTGTTTTTTTTTCTCAATCCACAGTTTATATGTGGACACACTGTATATACATCATGCACCTTTTCCTCCTTTTGGCACCTTCTTTTGATTATTGAGCCGATGTGACAAGTGAATTTCTCCACTGTGAGATCTATCTTATCTTATCTTAATCTTTCATAAAACCTTTGTATGCTACCAGAGTGAGCTACTGATGTGTAAATTTGAAAAATGTCAAATAACGTGGTGATAGTGGTGATAATAATGTGCCTCTTTAAAAGAGGCACATCATTATATTTAAACAGTGTATTGTGCCTCCTGTGGTAAATACTGACTGAATAAACAAACATTGTGGTTTTCTCACACATTATTAAACTTGGACATAGTTATAAAATATAACAAAACAAAGAACTGTTAGGTTACTGAATAGAAACAAATAAGATGAAATGAATAAAATATTTGAAACACCTATTATCCCCACGAAAGCTCTCAACATCAGCTAGATGGAACAAACTTTAACTAACCATTAATCGACAGTTAATCATAAGTTGTTTATTTGTTAGCATCCCTAATATATACTTAAGAAAAAAAGTTAAAATAAATTATAATCAATAGATACAATTGTTGTTTCAACGTGTGATGTTAAATTAGTTTAGAGTTTTACCAAGATTTGGTAAAGACATCATTAAGACGAAGGCAGTGAATATTATACCAAACCGGAGGATTAATTATCAAAATCTTGTTGTTTGTGATAGTTTACCTCTTCCAGCTGCTTCAGACACCAGTTAGTGAGAGACATCGGGGTCACAGCGTGACCACAGGACATTTGCGCTCTTGGTGATGCGAAGCCTTCACACAAAACTGGGCAATAACACAAACAAATAATAACTGAGCAAATACTTTTAGGTCAATTTCCAGCAAATCTACAGATTAGTTAAAGTAAGTCTCCATTAGCGGCCTACTTACAGTCCAAGTCATCGTCTTCGTCGACAAATGTCAACGAAGTGTCGTTGGGATCATAGCACTTCTCCTTCGGTGTAGATTTCCCTACACCCATTTTCATTCGCAGCAAAAACCTGAAGCGAAATGACAAAAAAGAAAAAGTAGAGCAAAAACTTTCGATTTCATTCTCCGGAGCTCAAACTGCCTGAGAGTAACCGCTTTATGGAGCCGAGATCAAAGCGAAACTGTGCCTTTAAGACATCACGTTTGGCAAAGTCAGCTGAATGTTACGCAGACCAAAAACACGGCCGATGAAACTGCAGCCCAGCGCTCCTGTGACTGAATAAACCACGTTTTACCTGTCTAGTTTAGCGAAAGCCGTGGGATCGATGAACTTGGACATCTCTCCACTTGGACGAGTTGCGTTCAAAACAACCAAAACAAAGACGCAGATCAGCTCCAATCAAAACCCCTGTCGCTACTGAGTGTGCGCCAAGGACTACGCATTTACAGACCTGTTTATGTATTTTTTGTTTTTATTCAAGATCCGATCAATGGAGCACAAAAAGTTATGTCTGTATACAGACAAGAAAGAGGAAGCATTTCCTAACAAACACACGGAGAGACAGTTTTTGTTTGTTTTTTTGTTTTGTTTTTACAACTGTGTGTTACCGGGACTTTTTAGGATGTACGTTTGATTTTAAACGTTTGTACGTTTAAAATCAAACATTACAGATCACAGAGACACTTATATCCAGATTCTTTCTTTCTATCCAAATAATTAAAATAAACTATGAAAATTAGCTTTCCTGCAATAATGAAAGTGAAAGTATGGCAAAAACTACTGGAATTTCCCTCGGGCCCTTCTGAGAATTGAAACGCTTAACATTAATGTTACTTTAATATAGCTGTAAGCAATACTTAGTAATACCTAAAAATATGCACAAGTATTTTATTTCAACTTAGAAATCAAGACACACACACAGGCGTTGCGAGCAATAAAACAAGATATATAATGCAATGAAACAACATACGTATTATTTTGATCTTGACTTGTAAAAGTAAATAAAACACAACAATTGAACATTCACATATCGTAAAAACCCCTGGCAAACTGTCATGTTTCCATCACCAAGCCAACTTCAAAGCAAAAGTAAATTTGGAACTTACTGGATGAACGTGAAAATATTGGAAATAGAGACAAAAAAAGTGTAAAATGTATTTTTTAGTTAATACATTTACCTTTGTATATTAAGCCTAATGAATCTAGTTTTTACAAAGCATGAGGCTGTTTTTTGCATTTTTATTGTGGAAACTTATTTTTAACTAGACAAAACCCATTGACATCAAGACCTCTTTGACAAGACTGACCTGGCCAAGAAAGGCCGCAGCACACATCATTTGGGACAATAAAACAAAACAACCTGGTACACTGAGAAAAAAATTGATGAGTATTGAAGCGTCATGTCAAAACATATTAACTAAGAGGTTGTTGTTTCACATTGTAACATTAGCCTGGAATAGTTTACAATGGAGACCATGAACAGAACAGGCTCACCAGGCCTCAATAACACATCCACAGCAAATGTGGTTGGAAGGGGATCATGAATGTAACACCTGCATATTCATTAAATAAATACTTGCAAAATTACATTAACATTTGGGGGCGAGGTTTGTTTATAATCCGATCTTATGTCCAGGTATGACGGGATGTTAATGCACCTGACTATCAATTAGGTTTTGTAAAATGCAGGAGTATGGTTAAAATGTGTAAGTGTCACGTTTTAATATTTAAACGCAAGCTGCATTTCTCACGAAAAAAAAAACACCTTCGCGGTTTGACGAGTTGACCCTTTTCACCTTCCGTAGGACCGTCTCCTCCCCCCTTCCCAACATGGCTGCCTTCAGGAGCGGGGTGACTCCGAGCTGCTTGGCAAGATGTTTCCTGAGACAGACTGGGAAACCGAGCCGAGGCAGCTCCGCTCTTCCGACCCTCCACAACCAGGTGGGTCCGGCCTGCAGCTCCGCTGCTGTCGCTTGGTTCCTGCTTCTGAAGCGGCGACAGACACGGCGGCTTCCCGCGGCTAGCATGCTAGCCGGTTAGCGTCCTCACTGCGTTACGAGAGTGACTTTGACACAGGAGACGTCAATATAAGTCAGTTAAATACTAGAATTAACCATTTTCAGCGCGGAGCATCGCTGTGGTTTAGTCGGCGGGTCTATATCTCGTTGTTAGGATGTTATTTAGCTCATTTATCGCCGCGGCAGCGTGGCTTAAGCGATGCTCTATCAACTTTCTGCCGATCTGTGATAAAAGTGGCGTCAAGCTTTTCTTCTCGGGTAAAATACTTCTTTTAGGTTTGGTTAAAATGTTTTGGTTCGGAACGAAGGAAGCCGCCAGCCGTGTCCTGTGAAACGTGAACTGCATTTAATCATCACAGCTATTATCTTCTAATAATAATCAACACAAGTTCCAGTTGGACGCGCCGCTTTATGAAATGTCTGAACATGAAACAGGGTGCTTTCAGGGATGTCCTCTGTCCAGCAGGCGCTGATGTTCATTAAAAAGGGGAGATCAGCGTAACTTCCAGCAGAATTAATTAAGGTTATCGCTGTATAGACATAAAAATGTTAAAAAAAATGAAGGAATCTCCAGTAATCTACTGCGGTCAAGTGAGCCCTCACTTGATTTTGTTGGTCTCGCAAACACTAAGGATTACGGCACAGACGGCTGAGACTACTTTTCAAAATAAAAGCAGCATGTTCGCGGTTTATCGACTACGTCTTTTCACACATATTTACATCATTTATGATATATTTATATTCATGTTTCATGTGTCATTTTTTCCATTATTCTGGCCTGCTGGTGAAAATGGAAATATATACTTTGGTCAAACTCTTAAGCCTCGAACAACTTATTTTTTCCTGGTGACTACCTTCACTTACAGATGACAGATGATGATCTCCAGAAGTCCATCTACATGATTTGTGATTTAAAAATAAAAACATTTAAAAACCCTTACATTGATTCAAGTTAACCAGTTTTGACAATATTAAACCTCCTTATGTTGCTCAACAACTTACATCCAAATGTGATGTAGAATTGAAAAATGAGAGCCACTTATAATCAGTATATATTAACTAACTATTAACAAAGTTGCTGTAGCTCTAGCAACTAAACCGTAGATAATCAGTGGATGCAACCACTTCAGCATGGCAGTAGAACACCCACAGATGTGGCTCAATAAGTTTCAGACAATTCTGATGTGGCATTTCAAAATAAGAGCCATTTGAAATTGCTATATATTAACCCATTATTACCAAAGTTGCTGTAGCTCTAGCAACTAAACCGTAGATAATCAGTGGATGCAACCACTTCAGCATGGTAGTAGAACACCTCCAGATGTGGCTCAACAAGTTTCAGACAATTCTGATGTGGCATTTCAAAATAAGAGCTAATTGGAATTGCTATATATTAACTAATTTTTAACAAAGTTGCTGCCATTGCAGCAACTAAACCGTAAATAATCAGTTGATGCAACCACTTCAGCATGACAGTAGAACACCCCCAGATGTGGCTCAACAAGTTTCAGACAATTCTGATGTGGCATTTCAAAATAAGAGCCATTTGAAATTGCTATATATTAACTAATTTAGACCAAAGTTGCTGTCACTCTAGCAACTAAACCTTAGATAATCAGTGGATGCAACCACTTCAGCATGACAGTAGAACACCCCCAGATGTGGCTCAATAAGTTTCAGACAATTCTGATGTGGCATTTCAAAATAAGAGCCATTAGAAATCTCTACATATTAAGTAATTTTCACCTAAGTTGCTGTCACCCTAGCAACTAAATAGTAGATAATCAATTGATGCAGCCACTTTAGCAGGACAGTACAACACCTCCAGATGTGGCTCAACAAAGCTCATTAAGATTTGATGTGGAATTTCAAAATAAAAGACTGTTAAAACCTTAAGTGCATTGGCCATACACTATATTGCCAAAAATATTTGCTCACCCGTCCAGATTATTGGAATCAGGTTTTCCAATCACTTCCATAGCCACAGTTGTGTGAAATCAAACATCTATGCACACAGACTGTTTTCACAATCATTTGTGAAAGACTGGGTCGCTCTCAGAAGCTCAGTGAATTCCAGCGTGGAACTGTGATAGGATGCTACCTGGGCAACAAATCCAGTCATGAAATGTCCTCACTCCTAAATATTCTTCAGTCAACTGCATCACAACAAAATTAAAGCGTTTGGCAATGACAGCAACTCCGCCACAAAGTGTTAGGCTACATAAACTTTCAGAGCGGGGTCAGTGGATCCATCCATCTATCCATCTTCTGTCACACTTGTCCCTATTGGGGCCAAGCGTGACAGAAGGAACAATCTGCAATCTACTGTAACAATCTGTAGTATACAAATGTTTACTGTTATTTTTCCTTATGAACATAAAATATTTTGTTTTTTCGGGTAAGTTATCTTTTGTGGCAACCACTATTGTCGTGATTAGTCTTGATGAACCTAGACAGAGCACACACACACTCACAGAGCTTATTTCTGAGAGTTTATTGAAAGAAAGATGAGCAGTGGATGAGCAAACCAGAGAGGCTGTACTGGGGTGTGGATGGGAGCAGGAGCTGGAGGACCAGAGAGAGTTCTTGAGATGTAGGGCTGCTGGAGCACAGGGGTAGCAGACAGTCCAGCAACAGAGCAGAGAGCAAACCTGGGGCACAGGGGTAGCAGATAGTCCAGCAACAGAGCAGAGAGCAAACCTGGGGCACAGGGGTAGCAGGCAGTCCAGTTAGCAGAGGCCTTACTTAAAGCAGAGAGGTAGCCTGTGTTGTGCAATTATACACTGTTTAAAGTTATTTAATGTTTCATAAATAACTCTCTGTCTGTTAAGTATTGTCTGGTGATGATCAGCTCTTAAGCTGATATCAAGACAATGGTTGAAAGGGATGAATTCGAGCACTAGCGATCTTTTAACAGCAAAACCTGCACACACATAGAATAAAGGAGTGACAACTTCTTTTCAAGTCCAAGAATTTAATAACAGAAATAAGATGAACATCCAGAGAACATCACCATGTAATGCTGTTTACTTGAATTAACACAATATTTCGATTAATAAATCCTCTCTACTAGGCTAGTGAAACTTAACTAAACTACTAAGCAAAATGAAGATAAAAAGAAGCTAAGCTAAGGAACTATTTACATGCAAAAACAAACAAAGACAAACAAAAGTGGTTGATCATAATCAGATTAATTCAGTGAATCCCTGTTCACTACAGATCTGATTTCAAAAGCATGGAGTGGAGTTAAAACATCTGCCTTGTATTTCAATCCATTCACAATGCAAAGCCCAAGTTAAACAAAATATTATTTGTTGAAATAATATTCTGAGGACTGTTTGTCCTGTAATATTATTTAAATCCTCACGACCGAATTTGTTAATGCGATTCTCCCTCCGGGCGCATGGGGTCGCTACAGCAACTCGGTGGCTAAGAGGTTACAACATAAAGTTCCCAAAATTGCCTTGAAAACCGGCATTAATATACCATATTGATGCGGGAATAAGGCAGATAACACCATCGGAGGATGGCGGAGCAGAACAGTTACGCTTTATGCTTTAAAACGAACTCATTCTCAAATGTCCGAAACCGGATGTTAACAATGCTAATAGCATGTTTGGCTAGCGCGACCTACCGGTTAGCCCTTTGTTCTAAACACCACGGTTTACAAACATTTCCCAATAAACCTTTTTCTTCACCCTCAGACCGCTGCCCAACCTGTTGATGCCTCATGTGTGAGTTCTGTCCGCTTTGGCCGTTCCAGGAAGAAGCGTTGAAGGAGGAAATGGTTGGCTAGCGCTAGCGGGCTAGCGCTCGGTTCTTGGCAGGCTAGCGTTAGCCTTGCAGCCGCATGTGGCTAACGGCGTGGTCTGGATAGCTTGGAGGCCTGGTCCTTCGACCGGGATGCAGTCCAAGCAGGGGTTTTCCTCAGCATCCAGCCTTCAGCTCCATTGGTGTTCACTTCCCTGTACAGGCTGAGGAAAAATACACAGATCTGTTTCGCATGCAGGGATCTTTGCTCCTGCATCTGATTGTGGGTTAAGACAGCCACTTAGCTCTGTATTTGCCCGGACATGTTCGTCCGGATTCAGTCAGGTCCTCTGCTGAAGCAGGCAGCCGGGTCTAGCAGACCCTGGGTCAAGCGTGGCTGCTCCGGGAATCTCCCTCAGCTGCTGGCTGGTGTGTCGGTGAGGCCTGACCAGGCCTCATGGTCCAGGCATTCTTTCAGGCCTGTGTATGGCTCCTGCAGGGCCTTCCGTCACATGGCTGCGAAGAAAGAAGACCCCCCTCCTTGGGAGCTGGTCATCTCTTGAGGAGCGTGTGGAGAAGTGGGAAGAAGTGGGAGAAGAGAGAGTCTTTGTCTGTAGGAGAAAGGTTTTATCTCAGCAGGAGTGGTCACAGCTGACCTCCTGCTGGGAAAAAGGGCCGTCCAAACATGGGGGTCTCCTGTTACGGGCAGAGTGGAATTCCTTTGTGACCCTCTTCCACTGTTCAGAATCCAATCCGAGATCAATCATTTATCATGGCATGTTATGGCACAACACCTGAAATCCAGCAGCTAGCAGAGGCTTCACTTGAGACACAGAAGTGGCAGGAACTCCAGCAACTAAACAGGGAGCAAAGTAGGCTGACATCGTGGAGAATGATGACGAACCGACGGGGAAGAGAAGACCGAGGGAGGCTTATGTGGGGAGATTGGCAGGTGGAGTGAATTCTGACTAATTAATGTCTAACAGGTGTGACTGTTTGCTGAGGGAGTGGAAGGTGAGCTGAGTGAGAGGAGGAGGAACTGGAAAATAACAGGGAACAAAGTCAGACCAAAACTAAACCATGACAACTATTATTTTTGTTATTAAGAGTAACTGTATTGCACTACCCCTCCCCTGGACTGCCACCTTATCACGGTGGAGGGGTTTGAGTGTCCCAATGACCCTAGGAGCTATGCTGTCAGGGGCTTCATGACCCTAGTAGGGTCACCCAAGGCAGACAGGTCCTAGATGAAGGACCAGACAAAGAGCAGCCCAAAGACCCCTTATGATGAATGAAACAAATGAACGCAATGTTCCATCGCCCAGTCGCAGGTCACCGGGGCCCCACTCTGTGGGCCTCTCTGATGTACACCGGTGATGAGGAAAGCTGTCAAGCTGAAGGAGTCCTGTCTGGCTTTCTGGCCTGTGGGACTCTGGAAGCAGCTGATAGGTACCAGCAGTCCAAGCGGCAGGCGCCAGGCTGGTTGCTGAGGCAAAAACTCTGTACCAAAACTGTGTATAGTGGGGGTAATGTGCTGCTGACCAACCCAGAGCGAATCTCAATGATAGCTTTTATGTTAAAATTTTCTCTGAAAACGTACACAAAAGTAGCAACCTCGACAACAACTTGGTTCAGAGTGACTAAATGATGACAGCAACTTTGGTCAAAATCACTTTATATATAGAGATTTAGAATGGCTCTTATTTTGTAATTCCACATCAGAATTGTCTGAAACGTGTTGAGCCACATCTGGAGGTGTTCTCCTATCATGCCGAAGTGGTTGCATCAACTGATTATCTACGGTTTAGTTGCTAGAGCTACAGCAACTTCGTTAATAGTTAGTTAATATGTAGCAATTTCAATTAGCTCTTATTTTGAAATGCCACATCAGAATTGTCTGAAACTTGTTGAGCCACATCTGGGGGTGTTCTACTGTCATGCTGAAGTGGTTGCATCAACTGATTATTTACGGTTTAGTTGCTGCAATGGCAGCAACTTTGTTAAAAATTAGTTAATATATAGCAATTCCAATTAGCTCTTATTTTGAAATGCCACATCAGAATTGTCTGAAACTTATTGAGCCACATCTGGAGGTGTTCTACTATCATGCTGAAGTGGTTGCATCCACTGATTATCTAAGGTTTAGTTGCTAGAGTGACAGCAACTTTGGTCTAAATTAGTTAATATATAGCAATTTCAAATGGCTCTTATTTTGAAATGCTACATCAGAATTGACTGAAACTTGTTGAGCCACATCTGGAGGTGTTCTACTATCATGCTGAAGTGGTTGCATCCACTGATTATCTACGGTTTAGTTGCTAGAGCTACAGCAACTTTGGTAATAATGGGTTAATATATAGCAATTTCAAATGGCTCTTATTTTGAAATGCCACATCAGAATTGTCTGAAACTTATTGAGCCACATCTGGAGGTGTTCTACTATCATGCTGAAGTGGTTGCATCCACTGATTATCTACGGTTTAGTTGCTAGAGCTACAGCAACTTTGGTCTAAATTAGTTAATATATAGCAATTTCAAATGGCTCTTATTTTGAAATGCTACATCAGAATTGACTGAAACTTGTTGAGCCACATCTGGAGGTGTTCTACTATCATGCTGAAGTGGTTGCATCAACTGATTATTTACGGTTTAGTTCCTAGAGCTACAGCAACTTCGTTAATAGTTAGTTAATATGTAGCATTTTCAAATGGCTCTTATTTTGAAATGCCACATCAGAATTGTCTGAAACTTGTTGAGCCACATCTGGGGGTGTTCTACTGTCATGCTGAAGTGGTTGCATCAACTGATTATTTACGGTTTAGTTGCTGCAATGGCAGCAACTTTGTTAAAAATTAGTTAATATATAGCAATTCCAATTAGCTCTTATTTTGAAATGCCACATCAGAATTGTCTGAAACTTTCTGAGCCACACCTGGAGGTGTTCTACTATCATGCTGAAGTGGTTGCATCCACTGATTATCTACGGTTTAGTTGCTAGAGCTACAGCAACTTTGGTAATAATGGGTTAATATATAGCAATTTCAAATGGCTCTTATTTTGAAATGCCACATCAGAATTGTCTGAAACTTGTTGAGCCACATCTGGGGGTGTTCTACTGTTATGCTGAAGTGGTTGCATCCACTGATTATCTACGGTTTAGTTGCTAGAGCTACAGCAACTTTGGTAATAATGGGTTAATATATAGCAATTTCAATTGGCTCTTATTTTGAAATGCCACATCAGAATTGTCTGAAACTTATTGAGCCACATCTGGAGGTGTTCTACTATCATGCTGAAGTGGTTGCATCCACTGATTATCTAAGGTTTAGTTGCTAGAGTGACAGCAACTTTGGTCTAAATTAGTTAATATATAGCAATTTCAAATGGCTCTTATTTTGAAATGCTACATCAGAATTGACTGAAACTTGTTGAGCCACATCTGGAGGTGTTCTACTATCATGCTGAAGTGGTTGCATCCACTGATTATCTACGGTTTAGTTGCTAGAGCTACAGCAACTTTGGTAATAATGGGTTAATATATAGCAATTTCAAATGGCTCTTATTTTGAAATGCCACATCAGAATTGTCTGAAACTTATTGAGCCACATCTGGAGGTGTTCTACTATCATGCTGAAGTGGTTGCATCCACTGATTATCTAAGGTTTAGTTGCTAGAGCTACAGCAACTTTGGTCTAAATTAGTTAATATAGCAATTTCAAATGGCTCTTATTTTGAAATGCTACATCAGAATTGACTGAAACTTGTTGAGCCACATCTGGAGGTGTTCTACTATCATGCCGAAGTGGTTGCATCCACTGATTATCTACGGTTTAGTTGCTAGAGCTACAGCAACTTTGGTCTAAATTAGTTAATATATAGCAATTTCAAATGGCTCTTATTTTGAAATGCTACATCAGAATTGACTGAAACTTGTTGAGCCACATCTGGAGGTGTTCTACTATCATGCCGAAGTGGTTGCATCCACTGATTATCTACGGTTTAGTTCCTAGAGCTACAGCAACTTCGTTAATAGTTAGTTAATATGTAGCAATTTCAAATGGCTCTTATTTTGAAATGCCACATCAGAATTGTCTGAAACTTGTTGAGCCACATCTGGGGGTGTTCTACTGTCATGCTGAAGTGGTTGCATCAACTGATTATTTACGGTTTAGTTGCTGCAATGGCAGCAACTTTGTTAAAAATTAGTTAATATATAGCAATTCCAATTAGCTCTTATTTTGAAATGCCACATCAGAATTGTCTGAAACTTTCTGAGCCACACCTGGAGGTGTTCTACTATCATGCTGAAGTGGTTGCATCCACTGATTATCTACGGTTTAGTTGCTAGAGCTACAGCAACTTTGGTAATAATGGGTTAATATATAGCAATTTCAAATGGCTCTTATTTTGAAATGCCACATCAGAATTGTCTGAAACTTGTTGAGCCACATCTGGGGGTGTTCTACTGTTATGCTGAAGTGGTTGCATCCACTGATTATCTACGGTTTAGTTGCTAGAGTGACAGCAACTTTGGTCTAAATTAGTTAATATATAGCAATTTCAAATGGCTCTTATTTTGAAATGCCACATCAGAATTGTCTGAAACTTATTGAGCCACATCTGGAGGTGTTCTACTATCATGCTGAAGTGGTTGCATCCACTGATTATCTACGGTTTAGTTGCTAGAGCTACAGCAACTTTGTTAATAGTTAGTTAATATATAGCAATTTCAAATGGCTCTTATTTTGAAATGCTACATCAGAATTGACTGAAACTTACTGAGCCACATCTGGAGGTGTTTTATACTACCATGCTGAACACCTCCAGTGTTCAGCATGGTAGTATAAAACAGCAAAAATGTAGTCAATCTAGAGATTTTTAAATGCGTTTATTTTTAAAACACAAATGATGTAGATGCAGTTTGATGAATAAGTTCTGAAGAACATCATCTGCCATCTGTAAGTAAAAGTCGTCAGCTGTAAAAAAAAAAAAACAGTGTTTTGAGAGTTTTTTAGGCTAAAGAGTGTCACATAAAGTATTGCATTAAGCATGGAAAAATTTTAATATATGTAAATATGTGTGGAAACACGTGGTCGATACACCGCGAACATACTGCTTTTATTTTGAAAAGTAGTCTCAGCCGCCTCTGCCGTAATCCTTAGTGTTTGCGAGACCAACAAAATCAAGTGAGGGCTCACTTGACCGCAGTCTTAATCTCCACATAGAAAAAGCTTTCAACATGAATCCTTGCTATATGTGTTTCAAATCTGGGGGAAAAAGATGTTATGTTGCAAGTTCATCTTTATGCTTCATAAACTGTTTACCATATTTTGTTGGGATGCGTTTATCTTGTTGTTTTCCTCCTCGCAGCTGTCTCTTCACAGCTCCAGCCTGCACACGCTGCTGGGCTGCAGCAGTCCTCTCAGCAGGTCTCAGGTCAGCCGCAGGCACCGTGGAAAGTTCCTCTGGGTCGGCTCTGTGGCCGTTAGACACAACAGCTCACAGGTAAACTAACACACATGTTAGAAAGAAATATTAAAAAAAAGAGAGCTGAAATGATTAGTTCTGTTCATCTCCATGTTGAACAGGGCGGTTGTTGTAACAAGCTGCATCTTGGCAAAGTCCTTTCTGTCTTCGGTAGCAATCTGCAGCCAATAGATTAAACACCCGTTACCTTTTTAGCTTATAGAGTAAAACCAAACTCCGAGAGGAAGGATACTGTCAGCACGACCATAATAGCTTCCTTGCACATTGTTGTTAGTTTTAAGTTACATCTTTGAATAAATGAAGTGACATGAATGTGATTCAGAGTCTCTGTTCTGCAACAGAGAAATTAAGTCAGAGAACAGGAGAATATTTTTGCTCTTATGAATCTTTTTTTGAGGATTTTGCTGATCACTTGTCTTTGAATGTTATGTTAATGTTCTAAATTATTACATGCGCTGGTAAAACTTTGCCCTGTAGCTCCAAAATGTATTTGAAAGGTATATTTCAGAGGTAAAGTGTCTTAGCTGTGAAGCTCAGCCCACATTGTTTACAGGTTTCTCTCGCTCTCAAGTGACAAAGAAATTCACTTTGATGAGTGAGAACTCCTGGTTGCCGTCACTGTTGCACATAGATGATATTTAGGCGATGTTGTCCATCTGAGCTGTGAGGATGTAGGTGAAACCCTGCAGAATGAATCTAGAGGATACAATAAAGGCCATCAGCTGTTTTTTCTATTCATATTTTAATCTTAAGATGAGCTCTGTTAGATTCAGGGAGCGATGAGCTGACTTTATCGTGGTTCTTGCAGATCCCGCCTGGCGATGGATCGACGCCGCCTCCTGTGCTGGAGTCCTCAGCATCTCTGCCTGCTGACTCCGTCCCCGTCGTCACACAGACGGTCACCCAACAGGTCAGCGGAAAACAAAACACATTTCACTGAAAGGCTTTCATCTGGTCTCCCACCCTAACGCTCTCCGACCGGTCGCTCCAGATCCCGGCTGAAAGCGTTTCAGCGGCGGCCTCAGTGGCGGACAGCTCTGCCTCGCCGGTTCTAGCGCCGCCGGTCATGGAGCAGCTGGCCGAAGCGGCGCCGGTCGCAGCAGACATCCTGCAGGCCGTGGCTGCAGAACCCAG
The DNA here is from genome assembly GCA_037039145.1 of Fundulus diaphanus. Lineage (NCBI taxonomy): Eukaryota > Metazoa > Chordata > Actinopteri > Cyprinodontiformes > Fundulidae > Fundulus > Fundulus diaphanus. Next base: position 22,336,989 of record CM073131.1, read on the forward strand.
GCTGGTAGAACTGGGACTGGCCGGCTACACTCCGGTGGGTCTGATCCAGAGCCTGTTGGAGTTCTTTCACATGGATCTGGGCCTGCCCTGGTGGGGAGCTATAGTCGTAGGTGAGCAAACCGCCTCCAGCAAATAAGACTTTTATGGGCATTTATTCCTGCTATTAGGGAATTTAAGGTTTATTTTACGAAATTCTGACTAAACAATCTGTTTAATGTCGATGTGTTCTGTTGTTGGCTGTAGGAACGGTTCTGGCCCGTTTGGCTGTGTTTCCCGTCATAGTGAAGGGTCAGAGAGAGGCGGCCAAGCTGAACAACGTCCTGCCTGAGATGACTAAACTAACCAACAAAATGAATGACGCCAAGCAGAGCGGGAATAAATACGAATGTACGTCTTGTCTCCACGGTCTCTGCTCTGTTTGCTGTCCTTCTCTGTGCCACTCAGTCTGATCTGCTGGTTAATTTTATTGCAGTTGCCAAAGCGTACTCTGATCTGAACCTGTTCCAGAAGAAACACGACGTGAACCCTCTGCGCGGCTTCCTGGTCCCTTTGGTCCAGGTAGGCTCGCCTGTTTAAGCGCACCAGTGTTTATGGTTGAAAGCACATGGTGGAGGGGTTTAGTAATCTATGATCCTGGGGGCTATATTGTTTTAAAGGTATACTATGCAACCGGGGTTGATTTTCCAGCGAGGCTCCCCCCAGAGGGCGAAAGTAAAAGTGCACTGTCGTAAAGATGCTCAGCTGTTCTCCTGGTTTCTCCGTCAAGCCAGGCGCGGTTGTTTTGAGCTTAGCAGACAGGCGAACGCAATGAATCACCATCCTGCTGTTCAAGCAGAGCTACGAGGGAGCGCCCTCCCCTCCTCTCCGTCCCCGCCAGTGGAGTGAGGGGAGCGGGCGTCCCCGAAGCGACCTCCGCCCGGCCCGGAACCCGCTGGGCCCGGACGTCGGCTCACGGGGGGGTTGGGGAGGGCGAGGGTCCCGGTCCACGCGACGCGCTGGCCGTCTGTTTCCGTATGCCGCGCGGCCGCCGGGGCGTCTCGTCTTTCCTCTCTCCCCTCCGTTCCCCCCCGACGCCCGGTGCCTCCCCGTGGGCCTCGCCCGAGCCGGGTTCGACCCCCTGGTCTGGGTCCCTGTCACCCACCGCACGACGTACAGTGTGAGCACTCCGGTCGCGTCCGTACAGTTTGAGAACACAGATCAGCAAACAGATGAGCGGTGAACTTTTAAACCCCGCGGTTCCGTCGCACAGTTTGAGATGTATATAAGTACCACGACTGAAAAACTCGTACAGTGTACGCCCGGCTAACACAGTGAAAGTATGAACATGCACAGAGAGAGAGAAACCATTCCAATGTTACTTACAGTCGCATCAGCAGAAACGCGAGGTCCGCGTCAGCCTTGCAGCCTGCTTTCTCTTTTAGCTCTCGCCATTCGGAAAAAGCTTTCCCGATGTTCACCCGTGTACGACTCCTCTTTCTGTCCAGAGCCCTTTTCCTCTTTCTTGCCTGCTCCGACATGGGCTTTCGCTGTTTTATCGCCGGTTCCGCCATGATAACTGCACAGATATCACCACTGCGCTAGCAACAAACATGTGTTTCACTGGGGGCGTGTAGCAGTTCTCGCCGTAAAGCAAGACCGACTCGCAATCTTGCACGAGATTCTGAGCCGAGGGCGCGGGCCGAGGGCTCCTGCAATGCGGTACCGCGCGCGAGCTATTTTTAGAAACCCAACGTCACGATGACGTGGTACGCAGTAGGGCAAACTCCCAAACACGCCGCTGTTTTGGTGTGGAAGAGACGTGCGTTAGCCTAGGTTTTACTCGGTAAACGACTGCTTTTTCCAACATCTAAGACCATGGTTTATAAACATTGTTGCTATGGGACGTGCAACAGCGACTCGAGGTACGCTGATCGGCCGCATATGAAGGATGTTTTCTTCATTAATTTCCCGAAACTCAAGAGTGCCAAGGAGAAGTGTGTGCGTTGGGTACACTTGTGCGGGCGGCCTACACAACATTTCAACCCGGAAAAAGTTACCAAATTCACCTACATATGTAGCAAGCATTTTGTCGGTGGAAAGGGTGATGATAGCATATAGGCTAGCATGTTAGCAGGCGCTAACATGGTACCCTGCTACCGGGATAGCTTACTCAAAAACAAACGCCCTGAATCTCTTAAGCGAAAGATTCTGAGATGTGAACAATCGTTTTGTAGCTACCTATTGGCAAGATATACAGATTCCTGGACGTTGATTGCAAACAAACAAAAAAGGCCGACGTGAACGGAGCACGGTGGAAATCATAACAAAGGCATGAACGCCGAGCAGGGAAAAAAACAAAGCTTACCGTTGAATCAACTCGGCCCGTCTTCCGGTTTTTTTGAGCCCTCGACACTCAAGCCACCGTTTCAGCTGAAGGTTGGTGTGCTCTTCCACAGTGCGACCAGTAAACCGTGCGCCTGGGACATCGTCTTGGGTAAGTTTAATGGCTGCAAAGTCGGTCATATCGCTGGTTCTGTTGCGCTTGTAATGGCTGGTTTGTATGTGCGTTCTACGACTGTTTGCCCTACCGGTGCGGCAAAAGGGGCGTTACTCTTAAGGCTGTGACGTCACGTGCGCGGTACCGCATTGCAAGTGCGGTATTTCCCCCACAGACCACCAGGGCGGCTGAGAAAACCTTTGTTCAACCTGAAATGACTCATTTAATCATCCAAAACGGTATGGAACAAATTAATTAACTGAAAAATGTTGCATAGTGTGCCTTTAATATTTCAGACCCCGATAGGGTGTAACACGGCAAGCTGGGTTTAGGGGGAGGGGTCAGGATAAGAGTCACAGAGCCATGAGCATTAGGGATGAGGTAAAAATATCCATTTTCCGTTACATCCACATGCAGAAAAATGACTCCAGATCAATTAACAGACGTCAGAACTTAATTATTTTATTGTTAATTTCTAAGCTAATATAAAAATTTTATAATAATAATAATACATCAAACTTATATAGCCCTTTTCTGGACCCTCAAAGGTGCTTTCCAACAAAAAAAAACGAATACCTCAAGAGTCCCACCTCTACTGGGTGTCATAATTTTAGAGGCACCGATCAGCATTTGTGGGCCGATTTCCAGACTGCAGATATTGTATAGCTTTGATTTTGTGGATTCACGTTTCTCTTTAACATTAGCTTTAATATTAGCTGTGAAAAGAGCATTAAAATCTGTTTTTAGTGCGTTCCTGGTTGAGCCGTGGTTGGTTGATTTATGTTGGGAGCAGATGTGACGTCACAGCATGTATGTAAGCAGTAGCTGCAACACCTTCTTTAACTAGAAAATGAGCTTGACAAATTTAAGCCCAGTTACACAAAGAAGTGTGATTTTTTTTTTTTTTTTTTTTTTTTTTTTATCACCAAACTGCACAAAGCGACTGCATTTAATTAGATTTTTATATTTATTGATGCTCTCAAGAACCCAACGGTGAAGAAAATAGCAAAACTAACAATCTGGACAATACTGGCAGTTTTTGGGTGTTTTCAGACCCCACTAGGTGGAATTTATCGTTGTCCTAATTATCACGCTAAGAAATTTTACCCGATAACGATATAACGGTGCGATGAAGGCCCACCCCTAAGCTTACGTATGTTGTTGTGTGCTTTGTTTCCACCCTTCCTGTCTGCTTGCTCCTGGTACCTCTCTCACGTTGATCTCCCCCCAGGCACCAGTCTTCATCTCGTTCTTCATCGCTCTGAGGAAGATGGCGTATCTGCCGGTGCCCAGCTTGCAGACGGGAGGCGTGCTCTGGTTCACCGACCTGAGTGCAGCAGATCCCTTTTATATCCTTCCTCTTGCTGTCACTGGGACCATGTTCTTCATCCTGGAGGTGAGGCGAGCCCTTTAGCTCTACAGACTCCACTTTCCTCCCATGTCAACTGAATCGGAGCAACAGTTTCCCTAAAACCCGTCACACTGATCTGCGTCTTTCAGCTCGGAGCAGAGTCCGGTATCGACAACCCAAATCTGCGAGCCATGAAGACCGTTTTCAGAATCATGCCTTTCGTCATCCTCCCTCTCACCATCAATTTCCCCACGGTTCGTATGGATTTGTCCCAGAACCTAAAGCTGTTCTACCAAGATGTCATAAAGCTCTGCCGCTCACGGTCTGGGCTGAAAACGTCTGTTCCCAGGCGGTGTTTACCTACTGGCTGACCTCCAACTGCTTCTCCCTGGGTCAAGTGGCTCTGCTCAAGCATCCTGCAGTCAGGCAGAAGCTTAAGATCCCAGAGAGGATGAAACACCCGGCGGCGGCGCTGCCTCAGAACGAAGGACTCATCGAGAGCATAAAGAAAGGTCAGCAGTCAGTCCAAGGAGTTTTTAGTCAGCGGTTTTAGTAAAAGCGTGAATTGATTTTATCCGTGTGGTAACTGCTTTCCAGGATGGAAGAACGCCCAGCTGGCTCACCAGCTGGAAGAGAGGGAGAAAAGAATAAAGAACCACCTGGACCTGGCTGCCAAAGGTCAGATTCAACATGTTGGTCCTTTAGAAATTAGCTTTCTTTGAAGGATTAAATGAAGCTAAAATGTAGGAGCTAGATGAGAAAAGTATGAAAGACTTGAGTTTATTGTTTACTTATTTATTTCACCGTTGCTTAACCAGGTTAATCCCACTGAGATCAGGCATCTCTTGCAGCAACTAGCAGCAACACTTCTGACACAATAAATGAGAGAAAATATGCCCTAAAAACTCCATCAAGTTGACAGACCCAACTATTAATTAACTCAGTAGAAAATAGTGAATAGAGGGAAAATGTATGTGACTATGTATTCTAGTTGTAAACTGTCCTTTCAGTAGTTTACAACTACCTCACAATAAGTCAAATTATTTAAACCACTCAATCAAAGTAAATGGGAGTTTATATTATGAAATGGAGAGAACATCTATATTTAATGGGTGCAGTGTGCCTCCTGAAACACGTTTTTAATTTTGACCAACTAAAGTAAAGATTATTCAGGACTGTGCCTGAGGATTTTAGACCAATATAAAACTACTGCACACGTCAAGGGCGCCCTCTTGTGGTTAGTTTGACTTATTGCAAACAAATAAAAGATGAAACATCTGGAGGTCCCTGAAGGAATTTTATTTAACTGTTTGCAGATATTTTTGACTTAAAGCTACATTTAAATATACTGTCAACATTTTATTTTTATCCCCCTTGATCTGTTTAAATTAGTTTTCAATATTTCAAATTATTTGTATCTAAGAACCATTTTCCATTAATACCATTGATGTGCAGACTCTGCATTGTCAAACCCCCGTGTTGCCATTTTGTTCCTTCCTACTTGTTCTGCTCAATGAACCATGGAGATTAATGGTTATTTAAAAAAAGCTAAAATCATGCTTACATTTGATTTAACTGTATATTATTTTCTGACGACTTGTAAATTTAACATGGTTATTTCTTATTGAGGTTATTATTTTTGCAAGAAACAGAATTTTTATAAAACGTGAAAGATTAAGACCGCTGATCAAACCCAAATCACTCTGATCAACCTCCTGTGGGTCGATGTTTATTAGAGCCTCAAAACCATATTTTCATAGAATAGATTTAATAAGGCCTCTCTTGTATGATCCAGGGAAATTGGACTAATAATTAGACTTTTAGCAGGAAAATATTTAGGAGCAACATGCAGAAGCATCTTGAGAATAAAAAAAATCATTTTGGAACAAAGTTCTTCATTTAAACACTTAGATAAACTGGTTTTCAGTCATTCTGCTCCTACGTTTTGTGGACCTGGAAATGGTGACCGATTTCTTTCAAGATACACAAACTTCACTTCTGTGCTGTTATTTTTTTATAATCTTCATCTTTTACTTGTAGGATTTCTGTTTAAACATCCCAGTGTTGCTAAACATTTCACCATCAGCGCTGGGAGTGTTTTCAGTTTATTGATATAGCGTCACTTTACAACAAGGAGTGCTGTAGCACATGTTTTAACTTCTCCTGTTTTGCCCTACAGGTCCACTGAGGCAGACTTTTACCCACAATCCTCTGCAGCAGATGCCGCGGGATGCTGCAACATCAAGTAAACAAAAGGAAGCTGGAGTCAAAGCGAAGCCATGGAAGGAAACGATCGGATGAATCCAGTCGGCATTTAGCTCCTCTGTGTAGAGAATTATGTACATATTTATAAACAGAAGAGAGGGGGGTTATGTGTCCTAAACAAATATAAACTCTGCTTTAAAGCGTGTGATATTGTTTTATTGTTCTCACAAGCAAATCTGCTTATCATATACAAACCTGAGTCATAAAGTCGTTTATTATAAATAAGTCTCTGCAGCTGAACATGATCAAAATCTAACAGACCTACTATTCAGCATTTGAGTTAGACTCGGCAGCTTTTGTGTAAAAATAGCCCTTTACGCTGGCAGGCGTCACAGCCGACGGTGTAAAACATCTAAACGACTTCATGAACGCCAAGTCAAACACTTTATTTTATTGCTCTTCCTTCAGTGTGCAAATAACGTTAAGGCAGGGTGGATGGTCAGCAGTGCTTTCAGTTTCAAAAGATGCCCACTTAAAGAAATTCATCAATAATCTTCAGTCTTTAAGTAAAACAAAACATTTAAATGTCTGCACTGAGATGCTCAGGCACACGAGGACTCCTGGAGTTCATTTTAACGTTCTCCCTGAAGCCACGGCTGCCACCATGAGAAATAAGTTCCCAGTCTCCTGGAGGTGATTGGCAGGTCAATCCGGCTCGGGGCCCAGATGTTTGTCCTCCGGGGCCCTTCAGTAGCAGCAGCTGGTGGACCCGAGTTCAGACTCGGTGTCTTCAGTCTCTGTCAGGGTGCGAAAAACAAACGCCTCTACTCCGACTTGTTGTCCATCTCCGTCAAAACTGAGTAGCACACCTTCTGAATCAGGATGCCGCACTTAGCTGAAAGAAAGGTACAAGAGGAAAGTTTGAGACTCACATTAATAATAATAAACACAACATTTAGGTTTTGTCTGTAAACAAAGAATTATTTTACGGAGACGTGATCAGCTAAGACTGCTAGCAGGATAATTAGCCATTCGGATAATATTGAGCGGAGAACTGTTGGGTATAAATTTAACAGATCTGGCCTTTTTTGACGCGCGGCAAAAAGAAAGCCGAGTTAGAAAACGGGAGCACAGCATCCAGACAGCGAAGCTTGGTGATGGCAGCATCATGCTGTGGGGATGCTGCTCAGAGCTAAATACAGAGAAATCTAGGAGGAAAACCTCTTTTTGAGGCTGCGACAAAAATGTGTCTGCGGCGAAGTTTCACCGGCAGCAGGACAACAACTTTAAAAACACTGCAAACGGTAAAATGGTCTGGACACTTCAGATCAAGATCCATTCAGAGTTGAGACGTAAAACCTATTTGCCGTAAAACTGGAAAGTTACTGTTCAGAACTACTCTCCATCTGACCTGGGATTGGGATAATTTGCAAACGTCGGTAAAGACATATACCTCAAAACGTTTTCCATGGTAATCGCATTGAAAAGTCCTACAAAGTATCAGGTGGGGGCACAGATGGAGGCTACCCCAACCAAGTCACTACAATATGCAGCTACAATCCTTGGGTTTATGACTGAGTGCTTCCTTAGTGGAGGGCATCCTGCCTTACCGATGAAGCTGCGCAGCCACGGCGGCCTCTTGCTGGCCGGGGTGTAGCAGCAGAGGAAGTAGACGGGAACCCCTGACAGGGCGATGCCGATCCCGATCAGGGAGTTGACGGTGTCGCTGTAGAGGGGCACCACCACCAGGAAGACGGTGAGGAGGCAGAAAATGATCGGGTAGAAGAGGCTGAGCTGTGAGCAGGAGAGGAGAGAGGGGGGGACAAGTCATGGTAAAGACCAGAAGTCTGAACATTCAAACTCCGTCTGGACTTTGACTAGGCTACCTTCAGCGGCCTCTCTCTGTCGGGCTGCTTCCAGCGGAGATAGAGCTGCCCTAAGATAGACAAGCCGACGAAGAACCAGTAGCTGAAGCTGTAATAGTTGATCAGCCTGAAGACGTCCTCCACGCACAGGTATATCAGAGCCATGAAGCCCTGGGGAGAAGAAAACTCGGTCAGATGAGGAGGTTAGGTGACGAGTGGAGTTTAAAAGACCTGGGAGGCGACTGACGTTGAAGAGGAGGGCAGGGATGGGAGTGTATCTGAAGACGTGGATCATGCACAGGAAGTCAGGCAGGTGGCCCTCTCTGGAGCCCACGAAGAACAACCTTTTCAGGAACAGAAAGCAGAGACGGTTTGCAGCGGGCCATCTGACAGTGAGGTTTGGTCGCTGCCTGGAGCCTGAATCCCTCACCTGGAGGCCGCCACGATGGAGGCGTTCAGTCCGCCGAAGCAGGAAAGAGCCACCGCCAAGGGAATGGTCCAGTTCATCACCCCAAACACCTGATCCGCAAAGGTCTGTAGAGACACAGCAGGTTTTAAGGCACAGCCCACCCCCCGGGAAGGCAAAGGTTTACCGAAAAACCTGCAGGAACTCACCACAGCAACGGCGTCGCTGTCCAAGATGTCGTTGATGGGGAGGACGGTGTAGTAAGCCACGTTGGTCAGGATGTAGATCACTGTCACGATGGGCATGGAGATGGCGATGGCCAGGGGCAGGTTCCTGCAGTTCACAGAGACAGCCATCAGGGGGCAGCAGAGCAGAGGAGACGCTCATTAAAGTCAGAGGGGGACACCTGATCTGCCTGGGAACCCTGAGAGTCTGGCGCACTGATCTCTATAATACACTGGGTTGCTAATAGCCCGCTGTTAGAACGAGTCGCTTTGAAGCCACCAGCCGCCATATTGGTACTCCCTATTTTCCCCCAGTAATTAGGCAATATGTGCGCTACAGCATCGGATAACGAGGATTTTCTCATGTTCAGGGGGGGGATTAAGACTTTTAAGATGTCAAATGACATATACTTTTATGTTATGTAATAAAACTATCAAGTACTGAGAAAGTCATGTGCTGAAATATTTTGTATGTTATTTGTTTATATTTTTATATATATATATATATATATATATATATATAACATTTATAAATATATAAATAACAATATACAAAAACATATATTTACATATATGTATACAAATATATACATATATACATGTATATATACATATATATATATTTAATATGAATAACATGTAAAATATTTCAGCACCTAATTTCCTAGTAGTTGATAGTGTTAGTACATCCACTGACTGTAGAATTACCTGTGAAACGTTTTCACACAGCCAGAAAACTGGTTGTTGTTGCAACCAAATCGTATGGGATTCTGTGAGAGTAGGGAGTAGCAAGATGGCGGCCAGTGACTTTAGTTTTTCGGCAAAATCAGCAATCCAGTGTATAATAGAGATCAGTGGTCTGGAGATCCAGACATAATCAGACCAGGCTTTGTCCAAAATTAAAGCAGCGACTCCACAAGAACATTCAGACACGCTTCTTTCCTTTCATTGTAAAAAAGGTTTCTTTGCAGTTTAGACAAAAGCTCTTTGAATAGCTCTTCTTGACAAATATTTAGCCAAACATTACAACAGATTCAGATTAGACCGCATCAGAACAGAGCCTAGTATTATTGATAAGGCACCTAATCATTGCATTTTTAGTTGGATCTTTCGGATTAATCTTTAAACAAAGCAACACAAAACAGGACGACACAAATATGTTAGAATACTTTAGATATATTAAATTTGAATGCAGATACATAAAAAACATAAGTTGGTCCCTCAACGCCCTGACTGGTATAAAAGATTTTAAGCTTTTAGAACGAGATTAAATCTAGCAGTATTTTGAGTTTATGCTGAAATTAAGGTTTGAAACGGGGCAGGGTTGAGAAATTAAGATCCTTATGCAAATTAACCATGAAACGAAGCAAAAAAAAAAGAAAGATACTTCAAACAATCGCTGCAGGTATGGATTCAAATTCTCACTTTTTAATTAGATTTATTGAAAAAAATAATTTTATTCAGTCAAGGATCTGAAAATCTATTGGTTCGGTTAAATTTAAAATGGTAACGCATTATAATTATGATAAAAAGAATGGAAATTATCTTTAAACACCAGGGTTTTATGTATTTTTTGTATTTCTACAGATTTAGGGATGAACTGAGTTACTCTCATGTTCCTTTCCATTGTGGATTCATCCTTGTTTTATAAATAATAAAACAGTGGGACTTCAGGTAAATAGGTTTACACACCTGAGGTTAGATTGACGTTCTTTTAGAATCTGGTGTGTACTTTTCTTTTTAACATGGGCGCCTGCATGAAGATGGAAAGAAATGTTCCTTTAAAGGTTGAGGTAGTTTGTTTGTAAAGCTCTTGTATGAGGACCAGAAGAGGAAAACTGATGTTAGAGTGATCATATGAAGAAACTACATCAATGCCAAGGAGTATTTGAGATCATGGAAAACTTAAGTCACACAGAAGTACAATAATTTGACATTATCTATTAAACAACTAAAATTTGGGCCAATTATATTTTATTCACAGGGATGTTATTTATTTTAGGCTTGATTTGTGAAAGAAATTCTACAACAAAGATGGATTCTGCTGTTATATACATTTAAATAAGTAAAACGGTGAAAAAAGGGCTTTGGCCAGTGGTTTTCTTTATGTTCCCTTAATATGGGAATTCCTGTTAGACTGGATCCAAACCACTAGGTTTCTGGCATCAGACGTTTGTCCCTTTCCTCAACATGGGAGAACAGATCTAAAACGTGTCCTCGGTGTGTTTTATTACTCCGACTCTGTCCAATGTTAGCTGCAGTTGTGATCGGACTTGTCTGGGATGGACCAAATGGAAATCTAGTTAAACTCCAGGTTGGGACAGAGATGTTCTCCTGGATCAAATGTCCGACTCATCCAAATCGGATCGCCTGAAGCTTAACCATCCTCAAAATCTCTCCAACGCAGTAGCCGCACGCCCAGGCTGTAGGTGCATCAAGTCTGCATCTCCACATAGGGCGGCACAATAGATAACAAACGTATCGTTATTTACGCACGCAACATGCAAATTGCCATGACCTGCTTGGACTACAATAAGCGTAAGCTCATTTTTTAGGTACCCTGCATTCAGGCTCTCTGTGCCTGTAACATGTTTTCTGACACTTATTTAATGCAAAAGAGGGTGTAAATCCTTTAAGAGACAAAAACAAAGTTGGTCCATAACCATAACAGCTAATATTGGTTAGAAGTCCTTATTTGAAATGAGACTTTGCTATTTCGGTGGAAAAAACTGTAATTTTAATGTATTTCCAACAGCTGTACAGACTAGTTATTGTCTGAGATGTATATTTGCTATGAACCAGAAGCAGAAAGACAATTTTTAACTATTGATTTATCACAGTTTATATCTTTATCACAACAATTACCAGTATAATTGCCTTTTGTTTGTTTTATCGATTTTGTGCAGCCCTACTTCATGTCATACCAGCCACTAGGAATATATTTTCAGGGTAATGATGGAAGGTGAAACCTAATATTCCCATTTTTGTTAAACACTTTATATACTGTGAATTTGTCTGAGTACAATTTACAATTTTTTAACGAAGGACCAAAGGTTAAATGAGTTTCTGAGCAAAATCTTCTTCAATTTGAGTAAATTTCAAATTTCCAAAATTCCTGTTTACCAAAAGGCTCCTTTGATACTAATATGAAGAAATCTAACTTAAAATAGTTTAAAAATGATCAGTTTAGTTGCTAATCGGAGTTTAAAGATGGACCTTCCTGCCTAAAGCGTCGTGTGGATTTAGGAAGAACATGTTGGATTTAGCTGTTTTAATTAATGCATCCTGCCGACAGTCCCGCTGAAGCGAGTGAACTTACTGTCGACCTCTGACCATAAACACATATGTGTCCACTCAGAAGTTTACTTCACTCACCATGGTCATGCTGTTAATATAAATTTTTAACAAGTATTTTCCCAGGGTTTCATTATCATACAAAACACAGCTGAAGTGATAGTAAAAGCAGGAATTAGGTGGAAAAGTTAGAATTTACCACAGATTTTCTTTCATTCCCACAGCATCGATTATGTAACCTGTAATATTGGATTGCATGACCCATAGTGTCCCCCTCAGATGAAGGGAAAATGGTTTGGACGTTCAGGAACATCCCAGGGATCACCAAGGCTCTATGACCTGGAAACATTTGGAGCAGCAGCGGAGTCGCCCATAGTGAAGGAAAATTAATTATTATCAGACTGAAAGGCGCTGAACAGGAAAGAAGCTTTTGCTCCAGGGTCGACATCTTCGATCTCAGCGGACATTAGCAGCTTCACATCTGGAAAATCCAGCTGTGCTCTTTAAAAAGGTTTTATGTGTGGATCAGATAAGGATTGGGACAAGAACCATGCTTAAGAGGAGGCCTTCGAACCCACAAACGCTCTCCCAGCTGTCAGGCACGGTGGTGGTAGCATCAGGCTATTTTTCTGCCACGGGTACTGGTTCATTGTATGGCATGTATAGAATAACGAATTAAGAGGACTACCTCCATCTCCTCAAATAATCAGCTGGACAGATACACCCTACAAGCTGTTATTCCAGCAAAACAATGATGTGAAATACACATTAAAACTGGTTCTAACATGGACAAAGCCCGGCGGAAATATAACAACTAGGTTTAATAGTGTGAGTAACAGGAATCCAAATTAGATTTTATTGCTCTGCCGGGAAGAGTGGTCAGAGCTTTAGTGCATGAAACAGAGGTATAATGAAATATGTGTGGTGCTGCCACCACACAAAGTGTTTCTTTGACATGAGGGTAATGGAAGGAGAAACTAAACTTCCACCACAGACCCAGGTGCTCCACGCGGGCCGTCTCACCTCTCTGGGTTTTTGATCTCCTCTGTGACGAAGTTGAGCGTGTCCCATCCGGAGTAGGAAAACAGAGCGGAGTACAGAGCCAGAGCGATGTGCCCCGGATCCCGAGAGGAGCCGTCAAACATGCCGTCAAAGTTCTGGGTGTGACCTGAAACACAAAAATATATTCATATAAAAAAACACTTTGAGTAATCATTAAGCTGTTTTAATGAGCTAAGACCAGGCGACCAGCAGAATATTCTGCTCATCTACTAATCATTGACATGCATTGGTTCCTCGGTGACGGCATGATGGGCACCTTGTCCAATCTTCACCAGGCCCGTGATGATGACCGCGATGAGGGCGATGACCTTAGCGTAGGTGAAGAAGTCCTGCACCCTGGTTCCCCACTTCACGTAGGCGCAGTTGACGAAGGTCAGCAAACCTGTGTGGAGGCGACCAAACAGCGCTTTGTTAGGGACAGAGAGGCAGTGCAAAACCATCTGACTCAGACAGGGGTCTCAGTGGAGACATGTGCTCGGTGAACCTCAGCGTGTGCCAGCGTGTTTCCGCGCGGCTGATCTGAGGAAACGCTGCTGCTGACTCAAGCGGAGCGGCCTGTTGTTTGTCAGACGAGGAAACAGCTGAGAGCAGCACATGCGGCCGGACGCTCACATACCCAGGGCCACGCAGGTACAGCGCCTTGCAGCAGGACCCAGAGCCTTTGATCTTCTCACAGTTCGTCACATTATGGCCACAGACTTCAATGCATTTAGCTGGGATTTTAGACGACAGTCCAACACAAAGCGTGGAAGAAAAAGGATGCATGTTTTTAAAAAAAATAAAGATCTTTAAAGTTGCAATTCTCCTTTGCGGAATGGCTCAAGCTCAGTCAGGTTGGATAGAAAGCATCGGGGAACATCATGGTTCACATGTTTAAAACATGCTCTATATGGAGTTTAGGTCTGGACTTTGACTGGACCACTAACAAATTCGCATACATTGATTTAAACCATTCCTTTGGAGCTCTGGCTGTTGTTACCTCTAACCCGCTTCCCTGTCCCTGCTGGAGAAAAACGTTTCCATTGCATGATGCTGCCACCACCACGCCTCGCCCTGAGGATCTCATGTTCAGAGAATAGTCCTCCACAAAGTTTCCTTTTGGTAGCCTCTGACCAGAGCACCTTCGCTGTTCCCCCTTCAGAGTTAGAGCCAACATCTCTTTTAACGGTAGCTTTCTTCCTGCCTCTTTTCCACCAAGGCCAGGTTTGTGTTTGTCTTGAATTTTAAAAACCACATATCCCTTCCCTTCTACTTCACGATTGTGTTCTTTATATTGGCCGATTGCATAAAATCCGGGACATTCTAAAACGCTTAACGTGAAAAACGCTTAACGTGAAAAAGCTTAACGTGGCTTAAGGTAGGAAAACAACGAGGAATCATCACCAAATTTCGCATGGCCATATATTGTCATGAAGACTTAAGCCTGTCAAAAAAGATAAGCCGAAATCCAACGATTATAGAAGATATCTCACATTAACGTTTTCTTCTTCATTGGCGCCTATGGTGAGAAAAAGGCTTAACGTGGTTTAATGTACCTAATCAATGATCACCAAATTTCTATTTCATATTGCTCCTAATAAGCACATAAAACTGTCAAAATGTCAAACCCAAAGTCCAATTATTATGGACGTTATCTAACATTAAGCGTGAATACTGATCGTTGTTTAGGTACATTGAACCACGTTAAGCTTTTTTCTTTTAATATAGGCCTCAATGAAGCAGCAACGCTTAATGTCAGATAACGTCCATAATAATTGGACTTTGGTTTCGATTTTTTGATAGTTTCATGTGCTTATGAGGAGCAATATATGAGAGATATTTGGTGATCACTGAGCGTTGTTTAGGTACATTGAATTGCGTTAAGCTTTTTCCTTTCAATAGGGCTCAATGAAGCAGAAACGCTTAATGTTAGATAACGTCCATAATAATTGGACTTTGGGTTTGACATTTTGACAGTTTTATGTGCTTATTAGGAGCAATATGAAAGAGAAATTTGGTGATCATTGATCGTTGATTAGGTACATTAAACCACGTTAAGCCTTTTTCTCGCCATAGGCGCCAATGAAGAAGAAAACGTTAATGTGAGATATCTTCTATAATCGTTGGATTTCGGCTTATTTTTTTTTGACAGGCTTAAGTCTTCATGACAATATATGGCCATGCGAAATTTGGTGATGATTCCTCGTTGTTTTCCTACCTTAAGCCACGTTAAGCTTTTTCACGTTAAGCGTTTTAGAATGTCCCTAAAATCCCGCTACAGTATGTTGGAGTTTTGGTGACGTGACGTGAAGTGTGAAAAAGTTCAAGGCGACCGAATGCTGCTTCACGGCAGGCTCTGCCCAGCCGTGGGGGAAGAGGGACGTCTCAGAAGGTCAGCAGGAAGATTTGTAAACCCAAACTGACCCCACTGAGTTT
This sequence comes from Fundulus diaphanus, assembly GCA_037039145.1. Taxonomy (NCBI): domain Eukaryota; kingdom Metazoa; phylum Chordata; class Actinopteri; order Cyprinodontiformes; family Fundulidae; genus Fundulus; species Fundulus diaphanus. Next base: position 22,352,287 of record CM073131.1, read on the forward strand.
ACATATCAGCTCACTGTTGAAGATTGGCAACTATTTACACTCCTAACGAACTAGCGATAGCAGGAATTGATTTCAGCTGCTTTCCTCTGACATGCTTATCCTTGTTTAACCTTGAGCAAAGTCACTTTTTCGCTGTCTTATCTGCTTCTAATAACCATAAAAGCAGAAACTGGACGATCTCTGCAGCTAGAAGCAAACCAAAGCTCCGCACTGTTAACCTTTTTGTGGCTGTCCTCTTCTTTTTTTTATCTCACGCAACTCTTCAGCAGGTTGTAGTTGTTGTGCAAGTCTTTCTAATGACTCCACAACTTTTATGAACGCTGATAAAATAAGATCCCCTGCAAGGGAGCTGACGGAGCAAGTTGCGTCTCAGCATTCCCACTTATCACGCCTCAGCGGTCACGTCAGACGCTTAGAGAAGAGTCTGAGGCGGGATTGCATTATACCTGCCTCTGGTTTAACAAGCTTAATGGGAAAAAAATGTTGTTTCTTTAAACGGTTAGAGGATCACAACAGGCCTGAGCTCAACAGGAGATCCGCTCAAACACAATAAAATACCAAGCATCACACATTACTTCCCCACACAGAGGCGGGGTTAGCTTTTAGCGTACACTTAAAGGCCAAGATCCTGAAGAACTGTGCAGGGTTCTGACATTACATCCTAAACAGTGGGAGATAAACTATGTAAAATGAACATAAATAAAAATACATATTGTCCAACTTCTTTAAAAGATATAAAAAGGTTTTGAACAGATATATATTTAACTTTCTAAGAATGTGAGGCTGACCTTTTCTTTAAAAACAGTTGGGACCAAAAACACTAAGATAAGTCATGTTAAAGGAAAATAAATCCTGACAATATGGCTGAACCTTTTAAATCCAATGTAAACACAAATTAGGTCTGTCCATTTGTGTTTACGCACAAGCTTTAGCTTCTCTGTGGTGTTTGCTGGAATGATCATGCACATTGCATAGTTTTATCACATTGTTCTGTAGTCTTTCCTCTAATTTATACATTACATTTCTTTTTTATGTTATGTACGCTTTTCACCTGAAAATACTGTAATATCAATTCATAATTGCACAATTTTGTCTTTTTCCCCTCTCTGATAAGTTAATTCTCATTTGCTTTAGACCTTAACTTTAAATGAGCTTACTTAATCTCACATGTAAATCTGGTGTATCTGGAGTTACACACTATTGTGGGACAATAAAGATGTTTTTATTTTATTCTGTATACTGCAAACAAGAAACTGAACTACGCTGCCAGTCCAAAATAGAAATTCACACACTGATATTTCTCTTTAGCTCTGATTACAGCAAGCTTCCGCTGTTTTAATAACCCTCTGTCATGTCACAACATTTATTTGCATCTAGACTTTTTCAGCTAGATCTTGTAGAGACTGACAAGGGTTAAAGCCGATCTACGCGTGAAACTGATGTTTCATACTCCTATTTGAGCCCGGCGAATCCTGGCGTCGTCATCTGAGGCACGCCTGTGCTTTCAGGGGAAAAGAAATCCCTGATGGTAAAACCTGGTAATCCAGAATATTCAGGCGGTCAGGCAACCTCATTCTTTGGCCAAAGATTCCTGAACCAGGACGTGACCAACTGGACCAACCCCAGACATAGCACTGACCACTTCAACTTCTTCCATTGCTCCAGAGAGCAGTCTTTATGCTCTCTATCAAACTGATGTCTTTCTCTGCCTGTTAGCTTCACTGATCGGTGGTTTTCTTAAGGCCATCCAGCTGTTCAGTCTCAATCCATTCACTTCCCATTGTAAGAAATGCTTTTTCTTTCAAAACTGACCGCAACTTCTGCTGTTGTTTTATTATGATTTGATTAAACAGAACGTTTGTTGGCCGCTGATTACAATGACTCAAGGTTATTTCTGACCATATTTCTTGATGGTTCCCCACAATCCTTCCAGCAGACAGTTTTAAACCCAGTTTCGGTGGCTTCACCAGTCTCCTGAGAAGTTTTTTCTTTTTTCTGCTTGATGCCTGGATACATTTTGACCGCTCTGAAACGTCTTCACAGCAACAGGATGTTTTACAACGTGGTTGTTTGAGAAATTAAAAGCGACTGCCTGCATCGGTTGGGGTTGGATAACTTGTTTCCAGCTGAAACGTATTCCTCCATGAAGTAATTAACCAACAGGAAGCTGATGCCTATTTGTTTTGTTAAATCCAGGAGAGGACCTCTTTAAACCCAGAGGTAAAGGGGAAAACAACACCTTTGAGGCTAACTGGTGAAGATGCATCTGCTTTAAAGTAACTCCGTTTTAATGTTTTTTTTCAATGGGATTGAATTCATTATACATCGAATAACAATTGTCCAAATCAGTATGCAAAAGTAGTTGCATCCGCTGTTGGGTTAGGGTGTGCCATGCTTTCCCATTTTGAATTGTATTAACATCATTTTGTTTGACCAGTAAGGTCAACATCTGATCGATACTTTCTACATTTAGTTTCCAACTGAGATGAATAAAAACATATTTGAACTGAATTAAATAAAAAATTATACTGGCCAAGATGTTAAAGTACTAAAACCAGAGTTATGTAAGCCATGATGGCAGAGACCATGCAGGAAATCCTGACTTATCGCTGGAAATGTAGATTTCTTGATTTTTTCTTAACATTGTGCAGCCAAAAATTGGTTGAGGGAGGGGTACTGTTAAAAAAAAAAAAAAAAGTGTGCACAACTTTAAACTAACCCTTTAATGAAGAACCTTCTGCTTTTATGTAAACATTGATAGTTCTGTGTCTGGCGCTGGAAGCCCAGAGCATAATGCTGCCACCGCCATGCTTCACTCTGGGTATGAACTGGATCGTTGCCCAGACGTTCTGGCCTGGTTTCAGGATACCAAAACATGTTCTCGCTTGAGGGATTTTAACATTTAGTGAAGCTACGTGGAGAATTCAGGAGTTTGTGATTAAGTAGATTATTAAGTTGTCTGTGCAGCTCTTTGACTGTTGCTGTCAGCCTCCCTGACCGGCTCCTTTAAACATAAATCTGTTTTCTCTCATTTAGTCCAATGACTGATGATTTAATTCACCACCATATAGTCCTATATAAGACAGCTGAACGTTGTTCAGGTAACCAGAGTCAGTGTGAGAGATGGGAGGTGTGAACCGAAAAGCCAAATCAATCAAAGTTTAATGTGCTATAAAGTGTAAGGCTTATAGCACATTAAACATAAGGGTGTGCACATTTATGCTGTCCGGTTATTAAAGCCGATTAATTTCCACACACCTTTGACAGATTTGCTCGTTTTCCCAATTGACTTCTGCTGGGTATTTTTCACATTAAAGGTTTTTAATACAGGCTCGTTTTCTTTTTTTTAATCATAAAACCTGGATCTTTGACTGCGCTGTATAGATTTTGTGGATGCCCAGTCTTGATCATATAATTTTCAGTGGGACCAACAGGAAGCATTTTTTTTTTTTTATGGCTTACAGTCGTGCTGAGCTGTCAGCCGCCTGTCAGCCTCCCAGGTCAGAGTCTCCCTGCGGCGAGGACTTTAGCTCGCAGCTATCAGCTCCTCCTCTTAGGCTGCTTATCGCTGAATGGACCGTATGTGTGTGTGTGCTCGTATTTAAAAAGTGTGTGTTCGTTAATGCATTCCTTTCAGGTAGGGGGGGTGGCTGAGGGAGTGATACTTGGGTGCAAATGAGCACAACGTGAACATATCTTATCTTGAATCCAGGGGTTTATCTATGAGGCAAAATGTATTAATGAGCCCACAGGTACCAGTTCCCTCTCAGCCTGTCCTCCCAGGTGAGCAGCACGATGAGTTATTGATACGTTTATTAACCGTTTGGCTCTGGTCACCTTGGACAAACATTCATGGGGAATCTCGCGCTGTTTCTGCTTCGGTAAAAACTCCAGACGTGAACATTTTTTTCCATAAGTTTCTAAAATTGAGTAAAAGAACTTTTTCCCTGATTACTCCTCACCGAGGCTTCAGGGAGACTCAGTTCCCCTTTTCGTCTAAACTCAGCAAGAATTTCTGCTGCAGACTTGCTGACTGCAGCCTTGGTGTCACCATCTTTCACTTCTCCACTCCCCAGAGCTCACATGATTTCAGTCTAATGTGAAACCACAGTTGGAAAACAAAAATGAACACTTTTCTTTAACACAGTTCCAGCGTCTACTTACATATACATGCGGCAGCCAGGAGCCTGTTGGCCACGTAGGGAGCTATGCAGGTGGGGAAGATGGGCTGCACCATGTAGTTGGAGAACGTGATGGCGATCACCGCCTGGCTGGTCGGCTCGATGATCAGCAGGGACGTCCACAGACGGATGAAGGCCAGGAACCCGCCAAAGGCCTCCAGGATGTAGGCGTAGGAGGCCCCCGATTTGGTGATGGTGGTCCCCAGCTCGGCGTAGCACAGGGCCCCGAAGACGGAGAAGATCCCCCCAACGGTCCACACCACTAGAGACAGGCCGTAGGAGGCGCTGTGGATGAGGACGCCCTTGGGGGAGACGAAGATCCCTGAGCCGATCATGTTGCCCACGATGAGGCAGACCCCGTTCAGGAGGGAGATCTCCTTCTTCAGCTTCATGGACTCCTGGGAGCTTTCAGATTTCATGGACACGGGGCCCCCGTTGGTCCCTTCCTGTGTGGGAGCTGGGCTGTAGGACGCCATTTTTCAAGTTCAAAGTCAACAGTTTTTAAAGGCTGGTATCAAAAGTCACTCTTTTCGTCTCAATATGGGGCTGAAGATGAAAAGTTTCCCTTCAGTTATCTGTTTTTATCTCCCTCCATCTGTGAAGGAAACACACAAGGACACGTCAGCGACGCCGTAACCATGGGGACCGAGAAAAACACGTGCCTTTCTTCAAAACCTGCTCACATAAAAACATATTTTACACACCAAGGACACCCAGCGAAGACCGAACGTACATGAAAACATATGACGGCACTGCTGTGGACTCTGCTGGATTGGAGAGCAGCTTTTGTGCATTGGAGAGCCATTAGGCGCACGCTGCAAATGGCCTTTTAAGGTTGAGTGTATTGACAGAGAGACGGGGAGGGGAAGCAAACACGCTCCTCGTTGGCAACCAAAAGCTGAGGAGGGAACACTGACCGAGACGCACGTTCGAGCCTCAGAGCTGGCCAGGCAGGCACGCACGGTCTGAGTGTGTCAGCAGGGGGGCTGCAGGTCACATGATTTCCAAAGTTCATCATCCTCAGCCCGCACCGAGTCTGATGAGGAGGAGGCAGACATCATCCCAGGCAGCGTGCTCTTCCCCCTTTCTGACTGATTAATCAGCAAATGATTTGCCTTAACTCTTTTTAATTTGGAATGACGAAAACTTACTCTGCCTGCTAAAACAATTTGTCGCATTACAACCACAAACCTCTATGTGTTTTCATAGGATTGTATGTCACAGACCAACATAAAGGAGTAAATAGTTGTGAAGAGAAAGAAAGTTCAACCATTCTCCTTTAAAAGGATTAGGAAACCGGAGTCCTAATTTGTATGTGATTCAGTCTCATTATTAATCCAGCCATTCTGTGAAGGCATCAGAGGTTTGTTGGAGAGCATCAGTGAACAAACAGCCAAATGAAGAGGTAACCCACCATAGGGCCCAGGGAGAAAATTGTGGAAAGGTTTAAAGGAGAGTTAGGTTCTAAATGTATATCCTAAGATTGTGGTACAACCTGAAACCTACAAAGACGCAGCCACTCAGGCTGACAGGCCGGAGGAGCAGAGCATTAGTCAGAGAAGCAGCTGAGAGACCCACGGTAACTCTGGAGGAGCTGCAGAGATCTACCACAAGATACGTGGTTACAATCTGATAAAATTGATATGTGATAAGTTCAAGTGGTGTAAATACTTTAGCAAGCTGTCGTGTATCTGTAATTTAACCTTGATTTCCTCATGTACGAATCAGAAGTGCATTCAAAATGATACAAAATAAGGCACTTCAGAAAGTTATCAGACAGATGAAGGTTTCGAGAGTCATTTAAAGACGGTAAACCAAACACATATAGCGAGGAACGGTTTGATCAGCTATTAGAGAGGATGATCAGACCTGATTTGAACTCTGATTTGAACAGACTCCTTACTCGACACATGTGAACATCAGAAAGAGAAGCTCTTTGAGAGAAAGTAAAAGGCTTGTGGACGGCTCAGATACCTCGGCGAAGCAGCAGCTCGGCAGCACGTGGCTTCATGAAGGAGTCTCTGCGAAGAAGGTCGGTGCGTTGTGTGCCCGCTCATGTACCAAAGACAGAGAGGTGAGGCTCTTACAGAAACAGAGAGCAAGGGTCAAAAGCTGCCGATAAGTAAGTCATCTGGACTCAGACAAAGTCGCATCCTGGATCCACAAACATCCCTCTCCGGTCAACTATTTCAACACATCTGCACATGGGATGTCTTACGCGTAAAAGCAACACAAATCCAAAGATTAACCCTGTAATTCTCAGCAACACGTGCAGAAATCATCCAAGTACATGACACTACAGGTTAATGAATGATGGGCTAAATGGAGGCAGCGTTGTAAGCTACGATCCTCTATCAGATACTCCTGTTTAAATCATCAGGAAAAGGTTCAATACAGCTGATTACAGACAGCCGTCAGAGGAAGACTCACCTTCTGCCTCTAGGCCGATCCTAGAGTCCTGCTCCTCTCTGGTGTCCTGGAGGAGTGCAGACCCTGGTCATAAATGAGGTATCGTCCTGTTTCTGTTCAGTAATGGGAGCCAGCTTGAGATATCATTGTTCCTCCTCGGTGTTGCAGTCAGTAATACGCTCCCCCTCCTGTGTGTTCCTCCTCTCTGCCTTCGTGCTGCTGTTTCCTCTTGTTTTGACTCTGCCTGCAGCAGCTCCTCTGGCCAGCTGATGAGGCACTTGCGTCTTTTATATGCACTTCTGTTTTCTGACTCATTACCGCCTAGGAAGAATGACACATTGTGCCCTCTTCCAGTGAGCTTTGGTAAGACATGAAAAGGCCTGTGATGAGATTATCATTCCATCAAATAGGTGTTTACATGATCATCAGTGAGGAAGCTGGGCTGTTACCAGAGAAAGCCAAACAGCTACACTGTTATATAACCAAGGGGTGATTTAATAATGAGCTTCTGTGATTTTTAAAATGCTTCAATACATTATTTGAGGGGGGGGGGGGGGGGGGGTTCCCCAGAATTGTGCTAATCATGAATACATTGGACAAAATTAAAAACAAAAAAATTTAAGAACTGAAATAAAGGCCACAAAATACAAATATATTTAACCTAACTGTATAAAAACTAAATTCCCGAGCCTCAACTTTGTTCACTGACAATAATTTTATGACGTAGTCAACGTAGCGTCACATTTTACTCTAAAAGTCTTCCTGGTTTTTTTTACTAACAGTAGGTGTAAAAATAGGTGTACAGTGGCTCCCTCTGGTGGTTTTAAGGTGAAGGTAAAACTCTAAGTCAGATCTGCCTATTTATTTACTTTTTAATGTGGTTCTTTTGCACTTATTATCTTCGTAACTAGCAGATTTTTCAAGTTCAACAAGACCATTTAAATAAATAAACCAATGGGACTTGGTGTTTTTCTCGATTGTTGTGTTGTGTCATAAAAATGATGACAATAATAATAAATAAAAGTAAACTAAATGTATTTTGATCCATTAGCACTAAAATATTGGATAACGGATAAAGTCAAATTATGTCTCCAATATTTATTTTCAAAATTAAATTTCTAGTTTTGAAATCAAATAAATTAACAGTAAAATCATAAAGTCGGACGCTTAATTGGAAAGTCACACACTTTTATACCAACTCAGACCTCAAAATCCAATATGGCTGCATTGCATCCAAAACTAGTTGTTCTTTTACAACCATCCTTAGTTTCGACAGGATTTGAAAGTGCAGTGAGTGCAATTAAACTGAAGTATTAGCTTGTATTGCTAAAAAGCAGTTAGCTTTACCCTTTAGCAGATCCATTAGCAGATCCCAATGGTTTTGAACTTAAATTGCTGAACTTTTACTTGTACTTGATTTAATAAAATTTAGTCTAACTTAGTAATTGACTCAGTTACATTTAACATCACATCTGTTCCTTAGTAAAATAAATAAGAAACAAAAAACAAAAACAAAAAAACACCAGAAGCGAAGGCAGTAATCCATCGGCTGGGTTTGCGACTGCATCAGCCACCTGTGCTGGTGGGCCAAATCTTTCTTGAAATATAATTGGGGGGCCACACAAAATCAATAGTCCTACAGGAGATGCAAATGTCTCCCGGTCTGCACTTTGGACACCTCTGCTTTGGAGTGTCTAAGAAATGCTGGTGAAAATAATTTCAAATAACATTTATTCTTCATACACAGCTTAAAATATGCAGTTAAGGGACTAGGCCAAAGTAATCCCGTTGATCACCTCGCTTTCAATGATTTTGTGCAAATAACGCTGTCTTTGAATTTGACAAATTTCATATGTTTCAGAACAAAAAAAATAAGATTACAGAATTGCACATCAAATATATTTATTTATATTGTTTATTCACTAAGAACGATGGACGGATGGACGGACGGATGGGCAAACGGCTGAATGGATATTTATAGAATCCACTGTTTAGAAATAAATGGTACATTTTCACTGTTAAAACTTCTTTATGGTAAAACTTCTTCATTAACTTTAATCTATTTACTTTTTGTCAGAAACAACTGTTCATCAACAGAACTGACAGGATAAAGAAAATCCAAATTAAGGCAGTGTGTAAATTACTTTTTACCCTTTTACGACTAGCTGTTCTCATAGGAGGTATTCACTGGCATCTAGTCTGTGTCAATCCTGTCAGCATATCCGACAAAATTAAGACATCAAAGGAATCCGCAACTCAATTGATCAGTCTGGACAAGTTAATACACTTCAGGACTTCTGTCATCAATCATCTGAATCCATATGGGTCCAGTATAACTCAGACTAAGGTGAAATTTAAAATTATTTCTGCAGAGGTGTCTCATTTTCCTGTTTCGCGAAACATCTGCATTTTTATAACATTGATTATAGTTATATCTCTGGATTTTTCCCACATTGGATGTAGTTTTCATAATGTTTCTTTATTTGTTTGTAAGTTTTGCTCTTTATTAATTTTCCTAATCACATCTTGGCTTGCTCCGGTCAGACTGAGACTTATGTTTTTAACAGCTGGATTTAATGTTAGAGTTAGAGTTAAAATCACGACACAGAAAGATGATAACACAATTAGGTCTTCTTCTAAGTAGAGATATCTGTGTAATCCTTCTGTAATTTACAATAGCTTGTTGTAATAGCAGTAGTAGAGATTGTTTTATTTACTTATGCATCCTTTTGAAAAACGAGTTGCTGTGACCGGTGCAACATCCGGAGCCCCCTGCTTTTCCAAACGGAAATAAGTAAGTGAGCCTTTGGAGCACGCGGCCTCTCCCTTATCTGTAACTGATCTGAGGATATGCTCAGTCTTGCTTGAATGGCAGCTTTAATTACTGTGATCAAATGAATTAGGCACCAATGAAGAGATAGCAGACTCTTTGTCCTCCAAATGGGGGTTGATTCATCATTAATGGGCTCTAACTGTGTCTTTCAAGACCTTTAAAAGGTTTTTACTGTGAAGATGATGGATGGTCTAAGGCTGGTGATTAATGTTTATTGATGAGTCATGACAGGGTTACAGGTGATCAAAGATGGGACACCTGAGGCCCCTCGGTAGCAACCTTCTCTGGGATTCTCACAACCACCGACTTTCTCACTCCGGGCCGTTTGATTGAGACACGTCTCTTGTCACTCATCAACGCATGTGGACAAACTTCTCACACATGGCTCCTTTCACTGCTTTTGTCCCGCTCTCTGCTCTCGGCCATTCTTTCCCCCTGGTTACCAGTCGTCATGGTTTCTGGATCCCCTGCAGGCTCCAAAAAAAAAAAAAAAGCTACTAGGGAGGGGAGGGGGCACGGATTAAAGGCAGCCATTTTGGGGACAGCTGGACCAGGTTGGTCCCTGTTGCCCCCTGTCCCGCTTCCAGTCACTTTTTTTTTGAGGGGGGAGAGGGGGAGGCATTGTGAGAGGATTAGAGCTTCCTGTGTGTCAGCTCATTACATGGGGTGGGAAGGAGGGGATGATGGGGTGAATGCAGAGAGCGATGGAGGGAAATGAAAGAGAAAATGAAAGAGACTGCGTATGAAAGAGAGAATGACACGGGGAGGGAGGGAGGGAGGGAGGTGGCTGCCTCTACAGCTGCACCCTCAATAACACTCATACAGGCTCTGATTATTCTTTTCACACACACACACACACACACACACACACACACACACACACACACACACAGAGCGCAGGGGAACTGAAACATATTATAAGACATTGAGGGCTTAAAAGACAGAATTAGGAGACAGCCAGCCCAGGTCCTCAGACAAAGGACACCCTCCCTCCACCCGGCCCCCCTCCACCAATCCAGACACACACAGAGACCTGGAACAAACAAGGGAAAACTGACCAACAGAGTGCATACAGGCTCACAGAGAACAAGAGTCATGCAAGCAGAATGCTTAAACAGATAAATGAATTCACAGAGGCAGAAGCTTAAACAAGAACACACACACACACACGCACACACACAAAAAAGCAACAAACCAGTCTCCACTTCGCATTGCCATTGTTTTATTTACTTTTTTTTAACATCACATGGGAAGCGTGGGAACACATTCTGTCATTGCTACAAGAAAGAGAGAGGGGGGCTGCAGAGAGAAGGCAAAGCATACAAATACTAAACTGAGCAAAGCGGGAGAATCTAGTGAGTGCATACGATTTGTGAAGGAGTGAAGCACCCTCAAGTGCGCTGAGAGAACAGCGGAACGAGTGGAGGGAGCAGTGAGCGGCTCATCCTTGTTCGGGGTTTCAGATAGCACCACAGACACACACACACACACAGAAAATAAAAATAACGGGGGGGAAGACATTCACCATCATCAAAAAGGTTTTACTGTAACCACACGGAACTGACAATACAGCCATCGTAGTCGCAACCATTGCAGGGGCGAGTTTGTTCAGCAGATGTTTTAGCAGCGTGGGACACAGTGCAACTCACAGTGCAACTCAGCACATCGGAAAACACGCGTTAAGCAGCATCAAAACAAAGGAGAGAAAAACGGTAGCGAATAAAAAAAAAAAAAAAAGGCAACCGCAGCTTGTATGTACAGTTCAATGGCCATTAATAACTTGGCCTGTTTTGGTTTGAGACGTCTGGACACTCCCTTAAAAAAAAAACAAAAAAAAAAAAAACAACGTATACTACTCATAAGAAATTATACAGTACATGCTGAAATGTGTCAGCAAAGCACAAGTGGACAATGCGTCGTGTAGGATAAGGCCTCACTGTGGTCTTTGAAGTACAAAAATAGACAGCGGAAATACTACATTCACAATTTTCCTGTCATAGTACTAAAAATAATCTATACCTATTTGTCTTATACTAAATATGAGTTAGAATTACAGAATCTACAAAACCAACCTTACTCTATTAAGAATACATTCCCTTTGTCAGGATCTAGTGAAACACGTTCTATTTTGTAGCGTCCATAGTTTCAGTGGTCACATCAGAGCCACCGCTGGTTGGGGGCAGGTCTGTGCTGTCACCTTTCTCGGGGGCCAGTCCCTGCTTCTCCTCCTGCTGCCCAGAGGTTTTAGTTGCTGCACTGCGATCCTCCGACGGGTCGCTTTCATTGGTTTGAGCCTTGCCTGGGGCATTCGTTGACACTCCAGGGTGCATTTTCATATGACCCTGTTGGTGAGACGTAGCAAAAGCAGCCAGTTACCATTAGGTTTAAATGCACCACTTCAAAGATAATGTGGCTAAAGTTGAATTGTTTAACCTTACCTTAAGTCCACTCCGGCTGGCATATGCCTTTCCACAGTGGGCGCAGCTGTAGGGCTTGTCAGGTCGAGCAGGCTGGGCAGGTGGTGTTGATGCTGCTGTAGAGGTCTCTGGGCTATCAGACGGCTTTTTTAGGGCAGCACAATCCTCCTTTACAGGTGCTTCCTTACTTTCCGGTTCAGCCATGGAAAGAGACTCTCTGGGTGTGGTGACGTCATTCTTCCCTTTACTATTAGGAATGCTTCTCCCTCGCAACTCCTGTGAAACACTGCTAGCAGCCTCCTCTGCTTCTAGGGTAGCTCCGGGGCTGGCAGGAGGCGTCAGAGAAGGTACAGGATTCGCGGCTGGGGCGTTTGTGGTATGACCGGGACTGGCTGCACGCTCGCTTGTGGAAAATTTTACATCGGTGTTAACTAGTCTGGGTGTAGCATTTTCAACGGCAGGCTTTGCAATGCAGAGGGAGAGAGGAGTATCCTCAGAGACAGAGTCTAACTTGTCTACAACCGAATGAGAGCTAGGTAAGGGCGCTTTAAACGGGCTGTCAGTGCCCAGATCTGCGTGGGTTTTCTCCTCCGTGGGACTTTCAGATGGGACAAGGTCTGCAAGCTGCAGAGTTTTTTCAGCTCCCACTGAGGGGGGATTACAGCTCAGAGGTGGACTAACGCTTGGAGTTGAACGCTCAGATTCCTCAGTCTTCACAGAATCTGAGTCAGTAGCTTTGGACAGCTTAAAACAGGATGCTGAGGTGAGGGCCTCCACTGGAGACTTGGACCCTGTTGTTAAGGCAAGTGGAAGTATTTGCACCTTTGACAGGGAGCTAATAGGCTCGCTGTGACTGTCTTTAAATGCAGCACTTTCTGTTTCTGCCCCATCTTCAAGTGGCATATCCTCATCAGGTGGTATTTGGCCCCCAAGGTGCAGGCGAATGTGGTGCTGGAGAACTAAGGCATTGGTGAACTTGCGTGGGCACAGAGGGCAAGAATTCAGGGCGCGGGCATTTGGTGGCCTTGCACGATGAGTGGCCAGATGTGCTCTCAGGCTGCCCTTTGTGGAGAAAGAACGTCCGCAAAGCTTACAAGGAAAGGGACGCTCTCCCAGATGTGTGGCCTGGTGCAAGCGAAGAGCTCTGGGACAGCTAAGAACACGCATACACACGCCACACTGATTAGCAACCGGGGCTGTGGGCAGGGAGGAAGTGGTAGTTGTAGGCCCCGAACCTGAGACTCCCTGACCAGTCACCGCAGCACTAACACTAGGGCTTAGTCCGAGAGCAGCCAACATCTCTCTGCGATAGGCACTTGAGGTGGTGGTCAGGTCACGGACATTTGTATCCCCATTAACCTCAGTGGAGGTTTGTGAGGAGGTGGAAGGAGAGGATGCAGAAGAGCAGGAGGAGGCACCGCCTTGTGGCTGCTTTTCGAGCTTCTGCACCAGCCGCTGCAGCTTGGAAGTGTCTGAAGTCTGGGTGGAGGTCGTGGGAGCGGAGGAGGAGGGGGAGGAGGCGGATGGCTTGGGAAAAGGAGGGAACGGGAAGGGTAGCTGATGAGGTAAAGAGAGGTGGGAAGTGGATGGGTGGCCTGGCGGCCTGAGAAGTGCAAGGTGGTGGGGGGAAGCACCTCCAGGGAAAAGTATCTTGGGGAGATGGGCAAGCTGGGAGTAGGGTGAAGTAGGGTGGAGAGCAGAGTGAGGAGGAGTGTTTTCATCAAACCGCTGCTGTTTAGCTCCTTTATACTGACTAGAAGTAGAAGAGGAAGAAGGAGATGACGACGACAGAGCAGTGCTGGATGTGCTGGCAGCAGCTGCTGAGGCTCTGTTTAACTGTAGCAGGGAATGAGCTGTGGAGAGAAGAGCCATGTCCACCGAGGGGGGCAGAGGTAGAGAGGACGGTGAGGGTCGAGTCGAGCCACCAGACAGTAGTCCTAAAGCCATGCTCTCTGTTATGCCGGGAACACTTCCTTTCACGCCATTATATGCCTCGTCATCATCAGCCCGCCGTTTTCGCCTCCTTGGACCTGCAGCTGGAGCTGATCCACTCTGTGTCTGCTCTGAAAGTGCAGGGGGCAGCAGAGAGAGGGACAACTCCGGGTTCTGCTCTCTGTGTCTCAGGAAATGGGCTTTGAGGTTCCCTCTGGTTGTAAAACGACTCAGGCACACCGGACACTGGTAGGGCCTTTCCCCTGTATGCGACCTCAGATGAATCTGGAGGGAGGAATCGCTGCTTAGGACTTTCCCACAGAACCTGCAGACATGCTGAGGGCGTCCTGACGAGGAGGCAGAGGAGAGAGACGAGCTGGACTGAAGATCCTGCGAGTGACTGGTCGTGGAGAGGGGAGGAGTTTGGAAGCTGATGGCGCTGCTGTGACCAAACGAAGAGCCGTTGGATGATTTCTCATGGAGGTAGCGTGGCGACAGACCCAGAGACAACGATAGAGGGTGCAGGGAGGCAACAGATGAATTGATGCTGGAGGAAATGGCTAAGGCAGAGGACGATGACAATGAGCTGGAAGTGGAGGAGGATTGGAGCATTTCTCCGTTGATAAGTGAAGCACCTGATTTGGAGACGGCTGGCTGAGGGAAGAGGGAAGATGGAAGTCCAGTCAAAAGGGATGAAGCCGTTGTTACTGGAGTATTGGTTGAAGGATGCGTAGGTGATGAAGATGCATTTCCAGTGGACTTCTGGTTGCTGTCTGCCCCACTGGCTTGTGCGCCGTTATCTTGGCCAAAGACAGCTCCTCCGAGCCTGAGGACGTGCCGACAGATCTCCTCTGTTATCTGCATCTGGTGGATTTGCCGCTGCTGGAGGACCCTCAGTTCTTCTAAGAGCACCGCCAGGGTTGGAGGCACCTGGATCTGCCCCTGTTCCCCTGTTGAGAGGGAAGACTGCTGCTGACCAGGACTGGAGCTGTCTGGCTGAGGTTGCTGAGCGGAGGAGGAAGAAGAGGAGGAAGAAGAGGTAGTAGTGGTGGCAGAGCTGCCCATTGGGGGAGAGGTCATGGTGGCGTGTGTGTTGACTTGGTGGTTCAGGCTGTGGGTACCAGAGGATTGATCCAGGGGAGGAGGTGACTGAGTCTGGGAAGACAGCGATGGGTGAGGGAAGTCTGGCGAGAGGGAGGAGTGGGTGTTGGGGAGGGATGTGGTGAAGGGAGCGATGTGGCTGGGCCAGTGGGGAGGAGGTGAGCTCTCGCTGGGCAAGGAAGGCGCGTGGAGCCCTCCAGGGGACGGGCGAGTGGCCAGGGGAGGCTGGCAGTCTTGCAGCGAGGTGGGAGATGAGGAGGAGGAACCTGACGAGGTTAGGTCTGATCCCAGGGAGGTGGATGGTGACTTTAGGCTGAGATGGTCATCTGAAGATTGACAGAAAAACAAAATGTTATTTAATAAACCCGGACAAAAAGAAGGGTATGTATTCACAAAGAAACTGTTTTATAAAACTCTGTTCCCAATACCAAGCAACACGTCAAGTCACTTTCAAAGACTGTTTACCTTGCTGACTTTAGTTATTGTTTACAAAATTTAGTTTGCAAACTTGTCCGCATACCAGAAGATACAGTTACAGCTTCAAAAGAAAACACCCGCCTGGAAATGACCTCCAACAAGCAAATAAACAAGTGGACGAGACTCGCAGTCTTTGAAATGTCTCGTCTCAATCTGTGCTCTCTGGAGCACAACTCTTCAAACATCTTGCGCACACAAAAAAAGCTCACAGACCACCTTGTTGCTATGGCAGCACATTTTAAAGGACAATGGACATCACCTAGACAACCCATAACCCCTCTTAACCCAGCCCCCCTCCCGGCCGCAGTTACGTCTTTCATCTCCCTATTCACCCTCCCCCCTTACGTCACACTGGAGGTCGAGGGTCAGGCCATGCTAAGGGTTCTGGGTACTGTCCACATGCTCTGATTGGTCAACTAATCTGACCTCTGCCGCCCAGGGGTCAAATTCTTTCAGAATCTTGAGCACAGAGTGAGAAAGAGTAAAAAGAAGAAGAAAAAAAGAAGGGGGAGGGTAACAACAAAGGAGAGACAAACTAACTACTCCCTCCTGGAGAGGTATAGTGATGGAATGAAAGACTGTACCTTGAAGAAATTCCCTCCCTGTTATTTAGAAACAAACACGCACCTGCGGGAAACATATAGCAAACTATACACGCTGAACATACACGTCTATTTCTGATGGTTTCTACCTGCAGAGCGTTGTGCCTGCACAGTACATGGGATTACCAAGATTAACTTGGCAATAATGCGCGAAACCTTTTCTCAACCCTCTGAAACCCCCAGCTGTGCAGAAGTATACAGTCAATGGAGTTGGGAAAGAAAGGGGGAGGGAGGAGGCATTGTTAGGGTGAAAAATCGGGGAAAGAGAGCTGCACAAGGAAGAAAAGTATGGATGAAAAGCAAAAGACGAAGACAATGCAAGAGTGGAAGATTAATCTTTAGCCCAAAATAAAAGCACTGCCTTCCCTTCCCCCTGACCATGCAGGTTATTGTGAGTGCTCCATGCGGATCATAGAGCTTCAGAGTTAAGGGAATCCAGCCTGTTGGTTTTCTTAAAGATGGGCAGCTTGTGAAATTGACCAACATACCTTTGTGGTCAGGAGGGAACTTTGTAGGCATCCACCAAAGAGCCTCAGGCTTATTTTTGGTGTGAGGAAGTGCGCAAAATGGTCAAACGGCTTTTAATCTGGAAGACTATTTTAATTGTTTAAACTCTGGTCTATGAACTCAGATGCATTCTTTGTAAAGTGATCATGCAAACATAAATGCATTAGTAACTACTCTACATTTTCCTTCCATTGTTTTTTTTTTATCTCAAAAAGTGAGTTACTCGTAGAGCCTCTTTATTTTCTCAGAAACTGAACAAGTTTTAAACGAAAGTCCAATTTAAATGTGGATTCTCACCTTGCATGAGCTTCGGGCCCCCCGGATCTGCGTTGACGAGTTGCTGGGGTCTCTTCTGTTTCCGGCGTGACATGATTCACGGCGAGTCAGACAGAGAGGGGGGCATCAGTCGCTCCAACGGCACCAGACACGTTTTTTTGCGCACTTGAACGAGCCCCTGCGCGCATTCAATATCCCAAAGGAGCGCAGGTCTCGCAGGTTCTCGGGTAAACCCTTAGACGAGAAGAAGGGGAAATCTCTGCAGCGCGGGATTTCATGGAAGAAAGTTAAAAAAAGACAACAAAAAAAGAAGAGTTGCTGTATGGAAATCCGCCTGGCAGCACCGTGTCATATGGAGCTTCGGTGTGTGTGTGTGGCTGTTTTCTAAAGTCCCTTCTCTCTCTCTCCCCCCCCCCCCCCCCCCCCAGCTTCAAAAAGAAAAAAAAAACTTGTCCAATTTGTGCCCCTCCTCTCCTACTGCTGCTCTGCTGCATGCATACACACACACACACACACACACACACACACACACACACACACACACACACACACACACACACACACACGCACACCCACACTGAACCACTCCTTGTTCAATGATATTTGCATCTCAATAGCGTGTAACACACAACCTCCCTGGGTCTCTTTTCCCTTCCCTCTCAGCTTTATTTTTTTTTCTCCCTTTACACTCACACAGAAGCTATAAACTTTTAACAAAACGCGACAATGGGCGTTAAGGCTGCTGGACGCCCTAAAAACAAATTTAAGAGGACATAAGTGCTGACTTTTTTTAATGGGGGAAAAAACGCTTTGATGAGTTCATAGGGTAATTAAGTGATAATTGATCAAACTACAACAAAGAGTAAACAAATCTAACAATTGACTCCCGGATTAAACAATGATTAAGGGAAGAAAATGGAGTCATATTATGTGCGTGGCAGGTGGCGTTGTGGTCTCTGTAAAAAATCCCGACTTTTCGGTGTGGTTATGGCGCAAGAGGCACTCTTTCTAATGTTTGATTTCCATAGGGCCAATTATCAACAGCAGCGCTGTGCGCAAAGTGAGGCCATTCCACATCCACGCATGTAATTCGTGTGTTATCACCGAGGGCATAATACAACTCCCCCATCCACCCCTTCAAAAAAAAAAAAAGACCGCATCTTACACTGGAGCTCTATTTAAAAGGAAGAGAATAGATGTGGAATCACTGACAATGGCGAGCTGGACACAGTTGAGTGAGCATCTCCCCTCTCTCACTGTGAACCCCCGGATCCACGGCTGCACAGCACAATGCCCCTCTTTCACCCCCTGCCTTTACTCCTGTACCACGTGGAGAGATGGATAAAAGAGCTACAGAGAGAGAGAGGGAGAGAGAGAGGAGGAGGTGGTGGAGGTACCATGTTTAAGTAACGTTTAAAACATACAGGGCAACTATTACAGTTTAACCTAACCTTCACGTCAAAGTGATGCTGCATTAAATTTAATTAAATTAAAATAACAAATAGAACATGATTTATTTTTTTGTAACCATCAAAGCTAACGCTCACCATTTACAGTGTTTGAAAGAGAAATATTTTTTTCTTCACTGTCCCACATTAAATAAGAAGAAACTTTTCATGTTTTAGCTCTTGTAGAATTTCCAGAATCATTTCTATTCCCTAAATGCCAGGATTTTGTAGAAAATGTATAATAGTTGACTTTTCTTCCTTAAAGTCAGTTTCAAGATGTCCACAGGGGACATGCTCCTCTATGGAAATAATTGTGTATCAGCGTGAGAATGTCCCACCATTGTACCTTTCTCTGCGTCTCAGGAATTAAAAAAAAAAGACTAAAGATCCTGTGAAGATTTTGGGTCGAGCTGGTAAGTGAAATGACTCCATGCACCAACAGGCTGAAAGGACACTCAGAGGGGAAGAAGCCATTACGCCAATGGCAACTTACAACATCTATAGCTTGCAAATGCAATCAAGCCCTTCATATTCTGGAGACATGTCCTGTGGTCTAATGACCTAGAAAAAGTGTCTCTGCATTTGACTCTTAGGGAGCAGCGGGGGGCCGTTGTGCGCATTCTGGGGCTAAGGGTCCACTCTGCCTGTCTGTGGGATTCAAACCCAGAAACTTGCAGCCCTTCCAGAATGCAAGTACCCAGTTCTAACCACTAGGCCACTACCACACATACATATATATATATATATATATATATATATATATATATATATATATATATATATATATATATATATATATACATATATACATATATATATATATATATTGAAGAGAATTTTAATCCACAAATTATTTTCAGGTTTATGGGTACAATAACCCAGCATTACTGCTTTACATTTATTATTCTTGTCATTTGTTATTGGTCACATTGTCCATCTTACTTATAGTGCATAAGATCAAAGTCATTCGTTTTAAGGTTACAGTACTGAGGTACTTTACCATCATTTTGCTACTCAGTCGTTTTTAGTGCCGGAGTCTTGCTTATTTTTGCTGAGCTGTTACCAACCAGTCAGATTGAAGCTTTGATTCACCGTCACCTGTTGCTAACAGCTGCCAGAGGAAGGATTAAGTGGGGAAAGCTAGCCGTTGACTGGTAAAAGTTGAGTTTTTTAAGTAGGGGAGGAGAGTATTATTGAGAAGTCAAATTGAGAAAAAAAACGACTTTAATAAACCCAGACAGGGGATAGGAAAACAGAACAAAGCCAATTTAGCTTTAGTTAGTGGGTAAAGCTAAACGTTATTAGCTAAACGTTTATTAGCTAAACGTTTATTAGCTCTCTCTCTAGTTTTAGCATCAGCTGGAAATGTAGCTTAATTTCAAATGTTTACACTACAGAATTTTTTTTATGAATTTATTATGCAGCATTCCTACTTTAGAAAAACAAAAATGAGATTGTGTTAAGAAACAAAGTATTTTGGGTTCAAAGTGAAGTTAGCATTTATTTAGGAGCCAAAGTAGCCGTACACTTGGTCAGAATAAACCCTCAAATGTCCTTATTTGATGTACAATACTTTGAAAAATGCTTTTTAAGAAGATTTATTAGCAGTTTTAGTACCTATTGAATTACTTCCTAATTTAAAATACATTTAAGTTTTAATTTAATTTTGTTTAAATGTAGACATAAACCTAGGCCAGTTTAGTAGGATAGACAGTGTTATATTACTAGAATTGGGTGAAATTGTGACAATTTTCAAAAGAAACACCAAAAGATACTAAAACTCTACATCCTAAACCTGTGGAAAAGTGGAACCTGTTGCTATTGAGCTGTCATCATTCAACACGTAGTGCCCTGAACTCAGGTACTCCAGGTGTCCTTGGTGTTAACAGGTTGAGTTTGCAGACAGTTTTGCTCTTTTTTTCTCCAGAGTGATGGCCATGTCTCTCGGTGACGACACGCTGCTGTGCAACTACCCAAAGTGTCGGGCCAAGCTGAGCGGCTTCGCCTGGGTCACAGCCTGCTCTCATGTTTTCTGCGATCAGCACGGCTCTGGGGAGTTCAGCCGCTCTCCCGCCATCTGCCCGGCGTGCTCCTCTGCCCTGTCCGGCAAGCTGGACATTGTGAGGACAGAGCTGTCGCCCTCTGAGGAATACAAAGCCATGGTGCTGGCAGGTCTGCGACCAGACATAGTCCTGGACATCACTTCTCGTGCTCTTGCCTTCTGGAGCTATCAGGTCAACCACCTCCCTGTACACGCGTGCAATTCACACTATGCAATCGTGGTTTTATAATGTTCACCATTGCTCTGTGTCCTTTCCTGCAAGCAATGCCTAAGTTGCCAGGTCTTGTGCGTACAGGTCCATCAGGAGCGTATGTATCAAGAGTACAGCCTGTCCCGCGCCGACACACAGCTGAAGCAGATGGAGAAAGTTCTGACCCAGCAGAACCAGAGCAGAGAACTAGAACTCACCGCCATGAGGGGCGAGATTACCTCACTGAAGAAAGTAAGTAAGCTGCCGCTCTGCGTCACCTTTTGACACGATCATCCAGATAGGCTCGTATTAAAGCAATGTCAGCACGAAGAGAAACATCATCAAGTTTCTGTCTAATGGGAAAAAATATATACAGGACTGTCTCAGAAAATTAGAATATTGTGATAAAGTTCTTTATATTCTGTAATGCAATTAAAAAACATGAAATGTCATACATTCTGGATTCATTACAAATCAACTGAAATATCGCAAGCCTTTTATTGTTTTAATATTGCTGATTATGGCGTACAGCTGAAGAAAACTCAAAAATCCTATCTCAAAATATTAAAATATTTCCTCAGACCAAGTAAAAAAAAAATTATAACAGCAAAACAAAATCAAACATTTGAAAATGTCCATTAATGCACTCAGTACTTGGTTGGGAATCCTTTTGCACAGATTACTGCATCAATGCGGTGTGGCATGGAGGCAATCAGCCTGTGGCATTGCTGAGGTGTTATGGATGCCCAGGATGCTTCAATAGCGGCCTTCAGCTCATTTGCATTGTTGGGTCTGGTGTCTTTCAGCTTCTTCTTCCCAATACCCCACAAATTCTCGATGGGGTTCAGGTCAGGGGAATTGGCAGGCCAATCAAGGACAGTAATGCCATGGTCAGTACACCAGTTACTGGTGGTTTTGGCACTGTGGGCAGGTGCCAGATCTTGGTTGTGCAGCGTTTCCTGCCACATTTCCCCCTTCCAACACACTTTTTGTGAATGTGCTTTGAAACTGCACTCTGTGAACAGCCTGCTCTTTGAGAAATTTCTTTTTGTGTCTTACCCTCCTGATGGAGGGTGTCAATGATGGTCTTCTGGACAGCAGTCAGATCAGCAGTCTTCCCCATACTTGTGATTTAGTTTACTGAACCAAGCTGAGTGTTTTTCAAGGCTCAGGAAACCCTTGCAGGTGTTTCGAGTTAATTAGACGATTCAAGTGATTAGTTGAATAGCCTACTAGTATACTTTTTCACGATATTCTAATTTTCTGAGACAGTCATGTATATATAAAGGTACTTGTTTGCTGCAGCTAAAAATGCTTAACGGTTCATAGGGATCACTGTCATCATGACTTCACCCAACTTCGCTGTCTGAATCCTTTTGCTCAGGTGATGGAAGAGTACAAGAGGAAGTACAGTGAGGTGTCGGAGAGGCTGATGGAGAGGAACAGGCAGTACCAGAAGCTGCAGGGGTTGTATGACTCCCTGAGGCTGCGTAACATGGTGGTGGGAGCCGGGGACCGAGAGATGCCACAAGCACATGGAAATCCAAACTTAAACATCGGTATTCCTGACACCCTACTCTTTATTTCACGTTTTCAAACAGTTGTCGGAAAGTTGGCTTGGAAACGTTCATAAAGAACAGCACCTACCTGCTCTGAGTCTATAGGTACAAAATGACGGGACGTGAACACGTTTTGCTAGAGCTGGTCCCAACATTTGAAGCACATCATACAGTCATTGCAATAAGAGAAGAAAATTAATACTAGAATCACCCGTCCATCGCCTACACCCATTTGTCTGTGCAGGGTCACGGCGGGGGGGCTGGTGCCTGTCTCCAGCGGTCATTGCACTCCAACACAGCCCAGTCATCTTAACACGTTCAAGTGCATATAATTCAATACTAGTTATAATAAATAAGTCAAACTAAACTGATCATTAAATGCCAATTGGTTACAAATTATGTAAGAATTATGCCCTGTTGATCGAATCCAATCCTTAACGTTTCAGCAATCCCTTATTCTGTGCAAGCATGTTGCGGCATGTTGTCGTTTCCCCTCTTCAGTTGTGAGGACAGAACACAAACAGAATAATCATTGGAGTACTGGGTCAGGGGTACTTTCTATCGGAAAGAGCAAAAGTTTAGTTAAGGATAACACTAGGTTTTGCTTTAATCGGGGAAGAGAAGGAGCTAAATGTAGGAGTGTTGGCCAGGGATACTTTCTATAGGAAAAAAATAAACAGTACATAAAATTAATGGCAACATTTTCCTCAGTCCAGGGAATAGACGCGTCTAAACTAAGTGGTACTAGGCCAGTTGTAAGATTAGGGAAAAAAGGAGAGTTTACAAAGTTAATGGCAGCAGCAGCGCTCTCAATTGATTGTAAGATACACAGCTAAACAAAGAAGCTCTGGATCAGGAGTACTTTCTGTTGGAAATGAAAACAAAGAGATATGTCATTATTTTTAATTACACCCGTTAGAAAGCAAGTGACAGCAACATTTCCCGATCCCGTTTGTGCCTACCTGGTTTGTGTGCGCATGTATTGAGTGTTAGCCAACAGTTCTTCACTTTGATCAAAGACTGCGTATTAGATCCTCCCTGATGTCGTGCAGTAATGTCCCAGCATGGACCTCTGAGCGTGCTGCTTCCTGTCCCGCTGAACACCAGAGCCATTAAATTGTGTTGCAGGTGTAAAGTCAAAACCTGAGCAGATTTCATGTTTGCACACGGTGGTAAAGCTGTCTTCATCTGTTCTCTATTCTGACGGCTTTATTATCTTCTATATAATCCTGTTTAAAAAAAAATGAAGCAACACTGTCAAAAGTAGCGTTTTAAACAGCGTAACAATACCACTGGATGCAGGCTGTAGTCCAAGGTGGCCCACTTTTAAGGAATAGAAATTATAAGCGATGACCAAAATCACCAGCCAAGGGGTTAAGAGAAAATATTAACATTATATCCGCCCTGGTAAAAAAGAAGAGGTTTGTAAACTGTGTTTTTAAGACATTGTCTTCAGGAATAAAACTAGAGGTCAATGAAGCGATTGCTGTCATGTTGATCAGAGTCCCAATGAATAACATCTGACTATGTCCTGTTTCGCCTAGCGATGGCTCAGCAGGCGACCCCTCAGAGAAGCCCCCAGTTCCTCGCCGCTGGCCCCGCCGGTGACGCTCGTTTCTTCTCCTGCCTGGAGTCCGAAGGAGCCAAGGCCTTCTTCCAGTTCAGCTCTCCGGCCAGGGACAACAGCCGGCCCTTCCTCACCAAGCACTGAAAGCAAAACGTTACTTCCATGCTCGCCGTTGTTCCTGCCGCACCCTGATGGCTTCTAAATACTGGGAGTTATATTTATTGAATGTACTATTGTAGTATTTCTTGCATTCGTTGGCTTTATTATATGTTTTAGGAACTTACCTTGAAGTTAGGGGTAAAACTGTTAACTTAGACTTGTTTGTGTAGTTTTTCTAGTTCGCGTTGACTAAGGTGATTCAGCAGCTGTACTCATATTTTTCTTCTTCTTTTTGTGCCACTGAAAAGCACTTCCATAGACTGATAGATTCCTTATTGAAGATCCAGAACGTTTACCAGGACATCTTAATAAACAACCAGAGCTGGTGGCTATGCGGTAAATCTAGGCTGGCCAAAGGTTTGGCTGAGCAGCAATGAAATGACACCTTTACAGAATAAAACAGAGCTGAATGCCACTTAGTTTTATAACTTCTTTATGTCTTATTGTCATCCGTAACAACTGACAACTAACAACTGTTAACTTTGCAAACCTCTGTGCAACATCCGGAGCCGTCTTTAAGGGTGTCTGACTTGGCAGCGATTCCCCTGGGAGAGTTTCTCTGAGAAAAGGGTCCAGGAAAAAGTCTTTTTTTTTTACCCTCTCAGGTAAACAATATTCAGAACTCATTACACGCTCGTTCATTTATGAAACAAACCTGTCGTGAAACAAAATCAGGACATCATAAATATAAAAACAACAACAAAAAGTGAGGGGTATTTACAACGGAAATGTTGAAAACAGGCACAGATCTTGAAAACATGTCAAAAAACCTAAAGAAACAAACAAATGAACTCCAGCCAGGGGGTCTCAGTCCGTTTCTTTGAGCCTTCGGTGGCCCTGGTAGCTGATGGAGATGGGGATTTGACTCTGGGTGTTCTGCTTCTTGCCGTTGACGAAGAGGAGCAGGGGAGAGTCCACGCGTATGCTTTTAAAGTCGTACGACTGTCGGAGAGAAAACACAAAGAGGTCAGACCCGCAGACGGCAGTCAGTGAAACGACAAATGCGACGCGGGACGTGCCGACCTTGTCTTTGTGTTGGATGAGGTGGCGCTTGACGTTGGGTTCGGGGATGACCACGGAGTCGCCGATCAGGACGCCCCAGGTGTTCGCCGTGTTGTACACCATCACCGCTATGCACGTCTCCTCGCTGTCAACCATGCCGAACGTGCTGCGGGCCGAAAACGGGCCGTCAGAAACCGCAAACGCTCTAGTTTGTGCTCAACATGAAAACATTGAGAGGGGGAACCGTTTTTTCTTCACCGTCTGTGGAGGTTGAGACTTTTCTCAGTTCATGTTTAACAAGGTCTCCATGGTGACTAGACGGCGCTCGACAGGAAACGTATTCTTAGGCCTCGGACCTTTCCCCATGTGGCCCTATTACAACCACATTATTCTTTTAGCAGACAGACCGACGCAAATCAGCGCATAACTGTGAAGCGGAGGGGAAATGACACATGGTTCAACCTTTTTTTTTTTTTTTTTTTTTTTTTTTACAAATTAAAATTCTGAAATGTGTGGCGTGTGCATCCGCCTGCAGCCCCCCGATAAAATCCAATGCAGCCACGTCCAATCCAATGGGAAAATAAAGTCCATCTGTGTTCAATCTCTGCTGGGTTATAGAACAACATCTCAAGCTTTGACCATCTCACATCTGAGATCTGAGCGGTGTGACGAGGCCCAAGGTACCTTTGGAGGAGCTGCAGAGGCCTACAGCTCAGGTGGGAGAATCTGCTGACAAGGCAGTAAACCTGGCTTAAATAGGAGAGTCAACGTAGAAAGAAAGCCTTAAGAGGTTTACAGTTTGCCTCAAGCCATGTAGGGCACACAGAAAATACGAGGAAGATCATTTGTAACAGAAATTAAACTTTCTTGTCTACAGGCAAAATATTATGTGTAGGGGCTATGGCCCCTGAACGCACCACACCCACGGTGCAATGGGGTGGCGGCATCATGCTGCGGGGATGCTTCTCTTCTGCAGGGACAACGAAGCTGCTCAGAGTTGTTGGGAAGATGGAAGGAGCTGAAAACGGAGTAATTCAGCATGAAAACACTTTGGAGGCACCTGAAGACTTGAGACTGGGGCGGAGGTTCCCCTTCCAGCGGGGGCCCGGCGTTACAGCCAGAGCTACAATGGAACGGGTCAAATCGGTGCACATTCATGTGGTAGGGTGGCCTAGTCAAAGTCCCGACCAAACTCTACTTATCTGTGTCAAGAAAGCTGATGCTCTCCATCCAGTCTGACTTAGCCGGAGCCATTTTCAACGGTCTAAAATGGGGATTCTGCGAAGTATTAACTCGGAGGGTTGTGTACAGAAATGTGAAGAAGTTTAAAGGGCACGAACGGTTACGCAAGGCGCTGCATCTCAGCCCCTTTTAAGTCTGCCGGCACGTTTATGAACTGAGGTTCATAAAAGGAGAGAGTGCCATTTAACTAGAGGGGGAAGTGCTTGGCAGCAGGAGGGGATAACCTGTCAGGGCGATAACGGTCAACATACAGGTCCATCTCAAAATAGCAAATTTTGCATGTCATTTGGAAATCAAGGTGCCAGAGTGACTGGGGAGAAGGAAATGCCAAAATGCCAGAAGTCCAGTGTCAAGTACCCACAGCCAGTGATGGTCTGGGGTGCCATGTCAGCTGCTGGTGTTGGTCCACTGTGTTTTATCAAGGGCAGGGTCAATGCAGCCAGCTATCAGGAGATTTTGGAGCACTTCATGCTTCCATCTGCTGAAAAGCTTTATGGACATGAAGATTTCATTTTTCAGCACGACCTGGCACCTGCTCACAGTGCCAAAACCACTGGTAAATGGTGTACTGACCATGGTATCACTGTGCTCAATTGGCCTGCCAACTCTCCTGACCTGAACCCCATAGAGAATCTGTGGGATATTGTGAAGAGAAAGTTGAGAGACGCAAGACCCAACACTCTGGATGAGCTAAAGGCCGCTATTGAAGCATCCTGGGCCTCCATAACACCTCAGCAATGCCACAGGCTGATTGCCTCCATGCCACGCCGCATTGAAGCAGTCATTTCTGCAAAAGGATTCCCGACCAAGTATTGAGTGCGTAACTGTAAAAAAAAAAAATTGAAGGTTGACTTTTTTTGTATTAAGAACACTTTTCTTTTATTGGTCGGATGAAATATGCTAATTTTGTGAGATAGGAATTTTGGGTTTTCATGAGCTGTATGCCAAAATCATCCGTATTAAGACAGTAAAAGACCTGAAATATTTCAGTTAGTGTGCAATGAATCTAAAATCTATGAATGATCAAGTTTTATCGTTACATTATGGAAAATAATGAACTTTATCACAATATGCTAATATTTTGAGATGGACCTGTAGATGAGGGCCGGTCATGCTGTGGGATCTGTGGCGAGCATCCGGCGTACACACCAGCTGATATTCCACTACAGAGAGGGTCTACACGCACACGGAGCACCATTACTCGCAGCACACATCACAATAGAAGCGCAAGGAACCGACGGATAAGGACAGAAGGAAACACAGAAATCAAACTTGTTCTTTTTTCTTTTTAAAGCTAACATGGAAAAGAAGACGTTTCGCAGTGAAGCTCGAAATCCGCTGCACTTACAAGGCCACGTGACCCTCTGAGGCCAGGCTGAACACCACCTTCCCCATGGCGGCCACCCCAGCATTGTGGCCCTGCGTGAGGGAGGAGAGGGGCCGCGGCTCCAGGCTGCCCACGTGGCCGGACGGAGAGGAGAACTGCGGGGACGAGCACGGCCCCAGAGCCGACGTGTTGAGGCTCGACAGCATCGTCCTCAGCCGACGCGTTTTCACCTTGCCCTGGACGCACAAGACAAGGTCCAGGGTGATCAACGGCGGCTGCCCTGTGCTGCCACCTTGTGGTCAAAAACACCTGTCCGGGGCGCTAGTCATTTTAAATTAACAGGTCGACACAAGATGTTTTGGATTTTTGCTTTCAGGAAGTAAAACCAGCTGGATAGATGGACAAATAGAAGCACCAAGCTACAGAAACCTAAGTGCCTATTACTTTATGTGTTAGAAACTAGGACTGCACAATTAATCGCATTTGCAATATAATCGCAATTTAAAAAAAAAAAAACGCAATTTCCAAATCGCAGAAGTCTGCAGTTTTTGGCTATGTAACAATTGGTGAATCAGACGCGTCCTTTAGGTGTCAGTAATATGTTTGAAGTGGGTTCGCCTCCACATGGAAGGGAAGACAGTTGCAGCAGTGAGATAATCTAATTTTATTACTTGTTTTAGAGTTTATATAGTCACCATAGCTGATTTACCAGCATTAAGTCCTGGTCAATCAGTTCAATCAATTAAAATCTGTTCTCTTGAATAATATTCTGATTAATAAAAACATTAAAAGTTCTTGTTTTAAATAGTCCTTGTTTACAAACATCTTTATCTAGAGGCCATTTTTGTGGCAGAGAAAAGTCAAAATCAAATCTCAATTTTGCTTTAAATATATTGTAGGCAGAACGCAATCATTTGTGCTCTGAGTTGAGACGCAGTGGCTCTTTCAGCACCTAATCTGCACAGCGATGAAACAGATTGATTTGTTGTTTGTATATGTTTAAAAAGACATGATAAATTAAACTGAAAAGAAGAAAAAAAAAATCGCATTAAATCGCAATATTAAGATAAAAAAAAAAATCGCAATTAGATTATTTTCCAAAATTGTTCAGCCCTATTAGAAACCCTGTGATAAGTTCAAGGAGCAACTTAAAATACCTTTAGAACTACAGAAATGCATGTTAAAAACAACATTCGTACCTTGTTCCGGGTGAGTTCTGTCACCTTGTCCAGATGCTCCAGCAGCTGCTTCTCTTTCTCCGGCGGCTCCTTCCAGTTCGGGTCCAGCGCCGCCGCCCGGCTGTAGCCCTCCAGCGCGCACCCGAACAGCTCCTCGTAGTGGAACAGGTTGGCTCTGTTGAAGTGCAGGTCCGGCGTGCTGGAGGCGATCCTGTCCGCCGCCTCCGACAGAAGGGGGGGGCCGGCGAGGGCGAAAAAGGATATCAGCGCACGTGTTCGGCTTCGACAGTGGGAACGAAAACATGAGTGCGCGCGTGTGTCTTAGACTCACAGATTTCGCGTAGGCACTTAGAGCTTGTTGAGAGAACTGGGGGTTCTGTCCGCAGAGGAAAAACATAGACAAGTAGGCGTTTCCGAGAATACCTGGAAAACATTTTTGTTTTTGAGAAAAAACAATGCATTTAAAGAAGCACCCGTCTCCAAATCTCTAAGAGCTTCTTCTTTCTAATTCTACTCACCCCATGAAGTGCCGTCGCTGAGATCCAGCTGCACGGCGTCCCGGGCCAGGTCCACGCTCTCCAGCACGTGCTTACCGTGCTCGTCGTCGCTGGCTGCGGGCAGCTGCCTCAGCACCATGGACAGGTTGCGTAGAGACACCTTGTTCTTCTCCTGCAGTAGATTAAAAACAATCAAGCAGCAATCAGGTGAAACGTTCCAGGAAAAAAAAAAAAAAAAAAAAAAAAAAAGCTGCTCCAGGCTTCTCCGGCCGCCGTACCCGCTGCAGGGCACCAGTGAAGCAGTTCTTGGAAGCGATCAGGTCTCCCTTCTTCCAGTACTGGTCCCCCAGTATGTTCCAGGCCTCGACCAGGCGGGGATCCAGCTTCACAGCCTGGGACAAGCACTCCTCGGCGTCGGCGCTGAAGTCCTGGGCCACGTTCAGACACCTGCCTTTCTGCAGCAGGAACTCTGCTTTGTGTTTTAGGCCGTCTGTCAGAAGCCAGAAGCAGGGAGGAGGGAGGGAGGGGGACAGCAACAACAGTGAGTTCTGTTTTACCGTATTTTTATTGTTAAGGTTGGGTTTCTGAAAGACAGCGCCCACCTTCTTTCTCCTCCAGCCTCTTCAGCGTCTGCTCCATCTTCTGTTTGACGTCGCCGTCTTTGCGCACGGCCTCCTCCACGCCGTGCGTGTCAAAGTAGCAATCTCTGAAGGTGTACAGTTCATCCACCAGCTCCTGTGTTGGTCAGAGGGCAAGCGGTGAGCGCGACGCGGCTCACAGCCGAGCGCAGGACTAAAACGACACTTCGAAATGCTGGCTTGGCCGCTGCTAGTTGGTCAACAACATCTAACAGAGCTCCAGAGATCGTCTTAATGCTGTTGTTCCGTTTCAATGTTTGCTGTGTCAAAATATTTTATTTACGATGTAAGTTGACGTTTAGCGTTTCCTTAGAATCTCCTCCTTTAAACTAGGTTTTAGCCACTAAAGGAACCCTGTGGTGACATGATGGAGGGGAAAAAAAATAGCTTGAGTCAGCGATCTAATTCATAAGCTATGACCCATTTGATGGTAAAAATGCCTGTTTTGATGCCTTGCAGCAGTAATCCAACTCCTTACAATTATACACTTCAATGCATCTTTTTGAAACAGTGACAGACCCCCACAAATTAGTCCAAGAACGTTAAGTGGAAGAAATTGATGCAAAATTTTCTCTTTTCTTTCAACAGTCACAGGAAAAATATCTGTGCTGTGTTCACTGAATAAATAACCAATTCAATTCAATTTTATTTATATAGCGCCAAATCATGAAACATGTCATCTCAAGGCACTTTACAAAATCAAGTTCAATCATATTATACAGATTGGGTCAGATTATACAGATTGGTCAAAATGTCCTATATAAGGAATCCAGTTGATTGCATCAAAGTCCCGACAAGCAGCATTCACTCCTGGGGAACCGTAGAGCCACAGGGAGAGTCGTCTGCATTGTACATGGCTTTGCTGCAATCCCTCATACTGAGCAAGCATGAAGCGACAGTGGGAAGAAAAACCACCCATTAACGGGAAAAAAAAACCTCCGGCAGAACCGGGCTCAGTATGAACGGTCATCTGCCTCGACCGACTGGGGTTACAGAAGACAGAGCAGAGACACAACAAGAGAGACAAAAAAGCACAGAAGCACACATTGATCCAGTAATCTGTTCTACATTAGATGGTAATAGTCGGTGATCTGTCCTCCCTGGATGATTTCACAGTCAACAGAACGTCAGACCAGGTGTGCCTACTATGAAGAAAAAAAGAGAGAGAACAAAAAGTTAAAAGCTGAAATGACAACAGTCATTTCAATGTAATGCAATGCAAATCTGGAGAACAGTAGACTGGAGAACAGTAAAAATCAGTAGAGTGAGAAAAGTAGGCCCTGATGTCCTCCAGTAGCCTAAGCCTATAGCAGCAAAACTATAAAGGTAGCTCAGAGTAACATGAGCCACTCTAGTTATAAGCTTTGTCAAAAAGGAAAGTTTTAAGATTAGTCTTAAAAATAGATAGGGTGTCTGCTTCACGGACCAAAACTGGGTGTTGGTTCCACAGGAGAGGAGCCTGATAGCTAAAGGATCTGCCTCCCATTCTACTTTTAGAGACTCTAGGAACCACCAGCAGACCTGCAGTCTGAGAGCGAAGTGCTCTGTTAGGAACATACGGGGTAATCAGAGCTCTGATATATGATGGAGCTTGATTATTAAGGGCTTTATACGTTAGAAGAAGAATTTTAAATTCTATTCTTGATTTAACAGGAAGCCAATGAAGGGAAGCTAAACCAGTGTCCCAAGGTTTGAACATGTCCCTAAGCCGAGGACCGCGGAACCGGTAGGGCTGCGGCCCGACCTACTTTTGATCATTAAACATGTACAATAAAATTTAAAACATATACAAATAAAATTAAACTCTTGACTGTCTTTTTATGCGCAGTAGACTATAGCGCCAGCAGCAGCATTCTTCTCCAATGAGTGATAAACTACTAAATCTAAAAATGTATTGGCTGACTGGGTCATGTGATGTCAGGTTTGAACTAAACTTTCACCACACAAATGCTCGCCACCTGACGCTGCTTTGACTGCTCATTGCCGACAATGAAACGGCATAAAATAGCGGATTATTTGGCACAGCGGCAGCAAAAATGATGGAAACTGCAGCTACCTTCGCTGATGAACCCCCTGGGGACGCCTCAAACTCAGAGGAAAGGTCTGCTGCTCCACCTAGCTGTTTGACGTCTCTCTTCAAACTATTTTTATTCCGTTAATAACCTAATGTGTTAGCTGATCTGAAGTGGAAATAAATCCGGGGCGTGTGTACTACTAGAGCCTCAGAACAGAAAAAAACCTCTGTGATTATAACGTCTTTGGCAGCCACATTTATCCCGCTCAGGGACCACAGCCGATGAGAAAGCAACACAATCTGGTGTCTAAAAATGCTTTAGCTTGTATCATGTGACGCAAAGTTAGCTGTGTGATCAGGGGATGGCGGGTGGTTTATCAGAATCAGCTTTATTTGCCAGGTATGTGTACACATACGTGGAATTTGACTGTGGATTATGTGTAAGTGCGTGACGGATGGTGGCATCGATGGGCCTGACCGATTTACAATGCGCTCCGCGGCCCATGCCCTGAGCAATACTCCATCTATTGCCTGAAATTGGAAACAGGATGCCAACTGCAAACCTACAAGGACATGGCGTTCCAGCCACACTGCCAAGCCAGCTTAGCAGAGCATCACTCAGAGAAGCAGCCAAGAGGCTCATGGTAACTCTGGAGGAGCGGCAGAGATTCAAAACTCCGTTGACAGGCAAACGACACATAGTTGAAAGTCAAAATCCCAGTTTCTCACAAGCCATGAGTGACCCCCCTGAAAACACCATCCTCGTGATTGAACATGGCGGCGTGAGCATCGTGCTGTAGCGAAGCCTGGTCAGAGAAGGGACAGAGAAGCTTGTCAGAGTTTATGGAGATATGAAAGGCGCAAAAAAAGAGCAATCCTTGATCTGTTAGAGGATCCAAAAGGCTTGAGACTGGTAGAGCTGGGTGTCATCGGCATTGCAATGAAACTGGGTATTAAGCTTTTGTAATATATGGCAAAGGGGGAGCAGATCAATAACAGAAAGTAAGGGGCCGAGAACAGATCCTTGGGGGACACCAGAAGAAAAGGAGAGATGGCTTGGATGTAAATGTTTCTGAATGGATGAAACAAGCGCGGTCGGAGAGGTATGACGAGAACCAGTTTAGGAGAGTATCTGAGAAACCAATAGATGCTGGTACGTGGAGGAGGGGGGAATGGGATATGGTAACAAAAGCTGCACTCAGGTCGAGGAGGACGACGATGGACAGGATTGTCATTGTTATTTCGATTAGGGCCGTTTCTGTGCTGCCCAAAAACCGGACAGAGGTGGCAGTTGAAGAGGTGAGAATGAACTTGGGCTGGTTCTGTCTTTTCTAGAATTTTTGAGAGGAAGGGGAGGTTGGAGATGAGATGAAGGTTGATGAAAGTGTTGGGGTCTGAACCAGGTTTCTTGGAGCAGGAGTAACTGCACCAGATTCGAGTGGTGAAGGAATGGACCCAGAGACGAGTAGGGAGTTGACGATGGCAGCTATCAGAGGGAAGACAGGTTTTAACCAGAGAGGTAGGAAGAGGGTCGAATCGGCAGGAAGATGATTTAGGTTCACTTAGTTCTATATAAGTGATGATGGTGGCTCTCCATTTCCTAATTTTACCTTTCCTTCATGGTTTTTATGTATGAGAGTCCAGTACTGAAGCGGTAGCATCCCTCAGGCTTGTTAGATTAAATATGTTAAAGTATGGTTTCTGTCTCAAGAGTCTACAATAAAGAAGACCACTTTTTCAGGGTAAAGAACCGGGGACCTTTCGTGTGCGAGGCAAACGTGATAACCACTACACTATGGAAGTATAATAGAAGTGTGGAGGGAGAGAGTCAGGTTGGCGCAGGGTGTCGGTAGACCTGTCACCGTAGTGAATAAATCAATTAACCACACATGATTGATTAAAGTAAGCACGATCATTTGGGTAGGCATGCTTGCTTATTTGCCCTTGTGTTTCCGTCTCCTCTTTCTGAGGCGGGATAGCAAAGGTTTTCAGTGCGCTGCATTGGTGTCTGCTCAACCCTCCCTTCTCGTTTCCTCAGTGTAGGAGGGGTTGAATCTTGCCAGGGTTTCCCACAGAAAATGGGGTAATCCTGGCGGTAGTGCTCTGGTGACCCGCGGGAGGTGCGCGAGGAAGCTTCTAATTCGGTGGGGGAACCCAGCTTGTGTCAGGTAGGCGCATGATCAAAGTTAAAACGAAAGCCTGGTTAGGGTGAGACAGAGAAACGCTAGTTTGAAAAGAAATTAAAGGGGGAGTTTTTGGGATTTAAACTAAATGACGCCACCTGCTGTCTGAGCTGGTAGGTCGAGAGGATATATTTATCATATTTGTTGAAAAAGGTCTCCAAATGACAAAAATATGATTTATCGCAATAATATGTTATCGTGACAGGCCTAGGTATCAGCAACAGGGCCCGTATCACCAGCTCTGAATAATATTGCGATTTTGCTGGGGAGAAATAGTCTTTATAGAGTAGCACATGGGAATGGTCAAGTTTGTGAACAGAGAGTCCTGTTTTGCTGTAAAGGTGTTCCAGTTGGCCTCCTTTGGCTTTCAGCAGACGTAGACGAGGTGAGAACCAGGGTGGAGAATTTGTGAAGGAGACAGTCCGGGTATTTATTGGAGCAAGAGAATCCAGCCGTGAGAGAAGACTGGAGTTAAAACGGCAAACCAGTTCATCTGGAGCGACTGAGAGGTTGGTGCTAGCAAGACTGGCCATCCCCGATGTGAGGGACGTTAGATGAAGGTTTCTGATGTTAGGGTATACCATGTGACATTTAGGGTTTAGGTTTAGATCCTGTCAAATTATTAGCGAATGAGATGAGAATATGGTCAGAGAACGGGAGGTCAGTGGCGACGCAGTTACCGGGAGTGACACCAGAGCAGCAGATCAGGTCCAAAACATGTCCTTCACCAGGGGTTGGTAAATTAGTGCACTGTTGGAGATCTAAGCTATTCAGAGATCCAGATGTGGCATGAAATCTTGCGCAGCAGAATGATTTATATTGTGTCTACGTATGATCCTGTCATCCAGCGAAACAATGTTAGGGGAAAGTGAGCATAGCTGGGTGAGAGGTCGTTAATAAAGTCGTTGTTAGGCTTTGGAAGATAAACAGTGACCAGCAGAGTTAGAGCTGCACTATTCTATTAATTATTCAATTTTAACGTTGTTATATTAGCAGTTTTCATGTATTCAACCGAAGATCCTTATTTTTTTAACTGTTATTTAAATGTATGCTTGAGGGAGGAACAACCTGAAATATGTCTATCAGCATTTGGTTATAAGTCTACCTGTTAAAAGCAAACCATGAATCCACATCATATGAACGACAGGCAGGAGGACAGAGGCTCTGCTTGTTTATAACAAACTCGGCGATTTTGACACAAGAATGGCTTACCTTGATGATCTGCAGCTCAGTTTTGCCTTCCCCTGCTTCCCCACTCTCCTCTTTCTCCGCCATCTTTGCTACGCTTTGAGCAGAAGAAGCAGCTCTGGTCTGGAGGAACCAAACGAGTAACGGAACAAAACGTTGTCCGACTTTTTTTTTTAAAGAAGTTATAAATTTAAAGCTTAATATAGTCTGTCTCGACAAAACCTAACATTTTCTTAAAATGCAGGACCAGGACGGCGAAAAGTTTTTACACAAAGGGAGAAGGCTTTTAATTTTAGGGACGCCGGAAGTTGCAGTTGTCCGTACTCTAAATTATTCCGACGAAGAAAATACTCTGTGGGATTATTTTAGAAAACATTGCAGTGTTGTGCTGAAAAACTATTCACACTGCCAAAAAATTAAAGAAAGCTTCAAGATATTCGCTTGTTATTTATTTATTTGTACATTTAATTGTTAAAATTAAAAACGAGAAAAACAACACGAATCAACATTTTAAATGACTGTGATCAATAAAAAGACAAATAAAAACAGTGGGATTCGTTGTTCCAGGATTTTTCAGTCTAAGAAGAGTCTAATTATTGTCTAATTAGTCCAAGAATAATTAAAAAGAAGAAGGAAACAGACGAGGCAGGTAGTTCTTGTCCGGCCTCCAACGGTTAATTTTACTGTACGTGCTGCGTGCGCATCACAACTGTCTCCGTCTGCCCCCTAGTGGTGCTTCTCGGAACAACATCATAATTTTACTGAGTAAAATTGAAATGCGAATACATAGATAGAAATACGTTGAAAATGGAACTGATAACAAATACAACTGGTCAAAAAAGTATATTTTTTCACACATACATAAATAAGGATATTTAAAGTCCTGTATTTTGATTTTGGTTTATTTGAAATTGTTGTGTTGGTTTAGGAATTGGTATAGATTAAAATTTCAAGAGTAGATTCGATTCCGATTATCAAGATTTAGATTTGATTCTTTTCTATCCAATCCGGTCTGATCTCAAGTTTGATTGCTGATATAATTTTTTTAGCTGTTACCTGAATTACATGACTGTGTAGTTGTGGAATATATTGATACTAGTATATTAACTTTCATCAGCAAATTAATAAAGCAGTGGTAGTTAATAGTGGCTGTAAGGATCAACCCCTTTCCCTGAATGTTGAGACAAAAGATTGATACATCTGTCCGAATGCCCAAACAGATCCAGGGTAGAAAACATACAACACCAGAGATATAGTTGCTATTTCAATTCAGTTAAACAATTAATTGGTGGGGCCAGTGTTTATTCATGGGGGCACATGTTGCAGACCCCTGATCCCATCTCAATACGGCTGGAGCTAAACATGAAACAGAACGTAGAACATATTACATTGTAGTATTGCATTGTAGGAAATAGTGTGAAGAAAGGATGAGATTTAAAAAAAAGATAAGACAGATAGGAAGGGAGTGGAATCATAAAGGTTTAGTAGGGACATCAGGACAGGGGATAAAGGAAACACAGAAAGGTGATATACATCATCTTAGAAATATATATCAGTTTATATATAAAATCAGATTTGGACATGATACGCAACACATACTCCGATATGGTAGGTGGCGGTATGCACCTAAAAGTCATAGCAATCTGCCATAGAAGACGAAGAAGAAGACTCCGGCGATTATTCGCCATGCTCCACGGACACTTCGCTGCTTGGAGGGAGGATTGTTTACAGCTTGTGTTTTGGTCCACTGTTAGCAGCTTCTGTGCTCGCACTGCTCGGTGGTCGAGCTCATCATGTCAGACACATGGAGCAACATCCAAGCCCACAAGAAGCAGCTGGACTCGCTGCGGGAGCGGCTGCAGCGGAGGCGGAAGGACCCAGCCCAGCTGTCCGGAGCGGGTACGTGCAGCGGCGGCGCCGGCGGGGTCTGCAGCAGCCCGCCGTCATTGTTGCTGTTCTGGGTATCACGATGCTAAAGCATCAAGAGATCAGTCACTGGAAAGATTGATGCAGACGGGGTGCTGATGCAGCAGAAACACGCACAAAATGTTAAGACCCGTAAAAAGAAAGCGAAGAAGAAATCATCAGGCACCTAAAAAGCCTCCTCCTTTATCATGTGTTTATTTTAACGAAATACCGTATGCTACTGCTATAAAATGTATGTAAACTTATATATATATATATATATATATATATATATATATATATATATATATATATATATATATATGCCTGAGCTGTCCATGGATGTGGTGCCTGACTTTGTATTATTATAATAAATATATGGACCACCTTTTGCAAAATGGACCATCTACATATGGGGCTAACACTGATTAGGAATAAGGGTTTGAAAATTATACAGTCCTTTATAACTAATGTCCTGTTCCATCCATCTAGGCACAATATTTAGACTCTAACCTAGAAAATAGGTAACATTTTCATATTTTCATTCAAACATTTAAAACTGATGACAACCTCTCGCGGAGTTTGAAACAACCCAACGTTTGTTGTTCTTGTGTTTAAAAACTTTGCACATTCGTTGATTTGAGAGTGCTCTTTTACGCGTTCATAAGGACTCAGGGTTCGACTGAACAAGGACCCCCTCCCCCCCCTCTCTAATTAGCTGGGCTAAATTAGCCCACTACACATGCAGAGGCAAACGCAACATCCTGAAGTGGAGGTGATGAGCATATAAGTACATTGTTGTTTTATGCACGAGATAAGGTGTGACAAAATTACACTGATTGGATATAGAAAGGTGAGATGGAACGTCTATGCAAGCTCTTGGACTTGAAGTCATATATTATGTCATGCACAACGAGTTTTATCTCCTGAACCAACACGCATCTCACTGCAAGTACTCACCACCCTCCTCTCCCTTTCCAAGTCAGAAGTTTCCACCTCAACATTACACAGTAATTGGCATGAAAAACGTCAAGGATCCCTCCGTGTGCTCCTTGGGATTCCTCTCCTACAAACAAACAAACATTTTCTCCAGACAAATTCCATGAATGTTGTTCTCCACTCAGACGGTGGGATGAGCGCCGACGGTTCCACAGCCAGGAGCGACAGCCCAGCCCCTTCAGCTCCCTCTACTTCTCAGGAGGAGACGGAGAAACCGCCGGACCCTGAACTGGAGAAGAGGCTGCTGGAATATCTCTCCGATCTGAGCCTCTCTCTGCCCACAGACTCGCTGGCCATCACAAATCAGCTTAACGGCGTAAGTCTCTCTACAGTCAGGGGAACTTTTACCTGTGCTTTGCTCCTTTTGTTTAGTTTGTCCACCTTGTGTTTATCATCACAGGCTGAAGGTGCCGTTACTCACGGATGCATCCAGAGCCTGCTGCTCAAGTTCTCTGCCCAGGAGCTCATCGAGGTCCGACAGTCTACCCCCATCTCCTCCTCTTCTGTGACTTCCTCTCCCCCCGCCACGGTCGTCATAGCCGTGGACCACACAAAACTCTGGGCCATGATCGGATCTGTGTCTGGAGCCCAGAGAGCCGGAGTGAAGCGAAAAGCTGAAGACCAGACGCTCGGCGGCTTCTCGCCCAAACTTCAGAGCTCCGCGTCTCCTCCGCACTCTTCCACCTCCTCCCTGACGCCGGCCTCCTCCTCGCAGCTCACGGGACCCTCTGCGTCAGGGAGCGGAGCTGAGAAGAAGGGCCGCAGCAGTAAGAGCCAGTCGTCTCACGTTGACATGGAGATCGAGAGTCTCCTGAACCAGCAGTCTACCAAGGAGCAGCAGAGCAAGAAGGTAAGGACTGGTTTTAATCAGGGAACCTAAGTGGTGGCTGGAGGACTCTTATGGCAATTCTTTTATTTTTATTTTTCCTTTTTTTTTAAAAAGATGAGTCAGGAGATTCTGGCGCTCCTGAATGCCAGCACAGCCAAGGAGCAGTCCATTGTGGAGAAGTTCAGGTCTCGTGGCAGAGCCCAGGTCATGGAGTTCTGCGATCACGGGACCAAAGAGGAGTGTCTCCACTCCGGAGACACACCGCAGCCATGCACCAAGCTACATTTCCGGTAATCCTCTAAGCTTTCAAACATGTTAGTTTGTTATAAAGGTCAGTTTGCATTTCAAACACGTTGTTTTCAGATCCCAATGAGCTGTTTTCAGCTTGTTCTAATAGTTTCTGTCTCTGTTTATTAACCGTCTCCTACAACATGAAGTGCTAACATAAATGGCTTTCCTGCCTCCATAAAGCTCCTGTTCAAAAGTGATAAAACATTGCATGTTGGCATTCTGTGATAAAGATTCAACATAGCCTTTTTTAGTCAGTAGATGGTGCTATAATTGCAGTTTAATGCTCTATACATCTGCTGTACCTTTGCTTTCTGTACACGATGACAAAAACATCTTTAGCTGGACACAAATCCTAATTTCAGGCATTTAGTTGGACAAAAAAGTCTGACTTCAAAGCAAAAAAAAAATGAATTTAACCTAATAAGAGGCTTTATTTTAAAGCCATGTAGTTTGCAGAGGTAAACCAATAAGAAGATTAGTTTTTTAAAATGGATACAGCCATAGTTTATCATGATTTATCTGTTAAAAACTCCATCCAGTAGTCTGGTAAATATTACTTCTCCCATGTGACATTTTCTGCATCAGTTCCCCCCAACATGGCCAGTCTCAGAGTTTAAACTCGGGTTAAACTGAGTTTATTTTTTAGAGAATCTGTATGATCTAATGACTTAGTGATTCAGCTTTAGTGTGTTTTTAAGTTGTGCTTATGATTGTCACAATACAAATACAGTATCATCAGTTGTTCCTCAGCATTGTTTATTGTTGCAGTTAACTTGTACTTTTATTTATCATTTACTTCTTTATTTAGGCTGGTTTTAAAAAGGAAGTATTTAAGATTATCCTTTAAAAGCTGCGTTTGACCTCTAACCAGGTTGTCTTGTCTTATATAACGATAACTTACTTCTGAAACATTCATCTGTGACAAAAAGAAAACAAAAAAAACCAAAAGAAACATTTAAGGAGTGTGAATGTATTTTTCACACATCTTCTCCGCCGTTTCCAACTTTTGTCCTCCAGCCGCATCATCAACAAGCACACAGACGAGAGCCTCGGTGACTGCTCCTTCCTCAACACCTGCTTCCACATGGACACCTGTAAATACGTGCACTACGAGATCGACAGCCCCCCAGAGACAGAGAGCAGCCTGACGGGGCCCCAGGCGGGGACCCCGGAGATCGGCCTCCACGCCGAAGATGCAGACAGCAACGTGGGCAAACTCTTCCCTTCACAGGTGAGCGACCGGGACGACCGCTGCTAGAAAAGGGCAGAGGGATTTTCCTCTGCAGATTGTAAAACTTCTGTCTAATCCTCAGTGGATCTGCTGCGATATTCGCTACCTGGACATGTCCATCCTGGGGAAGTTTTCTGTGGTGATGGCCGACCCCCCCTGGGACATCCACATGGAGCTGCCGTACGGTACCCTGACTGATGACGAGATGAGAAAGCTCAACATTCCCGCCCTGCAGGATGATGGTTTCCTCTTCCTCTGGGTCACTGGAAGGTAGATGAACCAAGCCTCTGTTTATGTGACTACCCCTGTAATGTCTGTCAGTTTTATATCTAATCCCTGCTTTGGCCAGTTAACTCCTATTGAACTCGACAGATTATGACTTCTGATCAACCAAAAACATGTTGGTAAACAAAACCAGACAAAAGAGACAAAAAGTACTGTATTTGTCTTAATATACGTTGCCCTGCTTTGTCAGGAATTTTTATACTTAAGTTCAATTCTTAAAAACTAATGTGGCTTAAAATGTTCACAGCTGGTAAAGTAGGCTTAATTTGTCCTTTAAAATACATTGAAATCTTTAAACATGGTCTATACCTCCAAAATACTTTTAGGAATTTCTACAAAACCCCTTAAAGTAAGGATGGGTATCATCTAGGATGAGCCGATTTGATACGATTCTCGATACAGCTCAGCTTGGTTTGATTTGACTCCAATATCGATATTTATTACTTTCAAAATAATGCTCAAAGTCATTCAATCAACAAAACAAAACCATTTATTGAACACTGATATATTAACAGGTAAATAAAGTGCATTTGATTCAATGCATTTAAACCAAAAATGTACCCAAACGTCTGATTTTAGGGACAAAGGCGCTTCTAAAATATGTTCGTCTAACGTGCACTTACTCACTGTGGACAGTAATGGCGCGCTGTAATACCGCCCCCTAGGGGTTGGGAGGTATATCGATATTGAAAGCCAGAATATCGATATTAAATCGTTTTTAAAAACATCGATATTAATCTTTGTATCGATCTTTATGCACAGCCCTACCTTAAAGGTGCCAAATTCCTACATCACTCCCATAAAAACCACTGGCAATTATAGATAACAAGTCTGACCACCAGTCAAGCAGATTGAAGGTTAATATTTTGTACAAAAACGTTTTTAAAGAAGAAAAGCTAGAATTTTGAAATGTGCTGAAAATGTGGAGGAACCTTTGCTTCGTGTGCACGCTGCATCATCAAATGTGCAGAAAGGAGACGCTGCAGCATCATTTACTCAACGCTACACAAAGACACGCAATAGTGTGGCAGTGATAAAAAGGATATTATATTTGAATTAATTTGATCAAGACAATCTTGTGTTGTTGTAGTGATTGTAAATAATCCTGATTTGTTTGGCTAGTTTCTGTTGTTTAACTTTAAATATAACTCCATACTGATCGTCAGTGTCCTCTCACAGGGCTATGGAGCTGGGCCGGGAGTGTCTCAGCCTATGGGGGTAAGTCTTGCCGCCTGTTATGTCAACCCCCCCTTTATTTTTCACCTGCTCATTGCTTCGCTGTGGTGTTTTCTCAGCTATGAGCGCGTCGATGAAATCATTTGGGTGAAAACCAACCAGCTGCAGCGAATCATCCGCACAGGCAGGACGGGTCACTGGTTGAACCACGGGAAGGAGCACTGCCTGGTATATTTAAAGCCATCATCATCTCATCCAGTCTTTACGCTGCCGCCGAAGTTAAATGTCTGAAAACCATGTGGGCGACATGCTTGGTTGTCTTCAGGTGGGCGTGAAGGGAAGCACACAGGGGTTCAACAGAGGCCTGGACTGCGACGTCATTGTGGCCGAGGTAAAGCCTCAGTCGCCTTCAGACACGGCTCGTTGTTTCTGATTCCTTTCAGCTTGTAATTGTCCGCGTTCTCTGACTCAGGTCCGCTCCACCAGCCACAAACCAGATGAGATCTACGGCATGATAGAGCGCCTGTCGCCCGGCACCCGGAAGATCGAGCTCTTCGGGCGACCTCACAACGTCCAGCCCAACTGGTAACCTGAGCTCTGATATAGGCAAATGTTCAAGTGGTGGCCAGAGTGTTGATAGTTTGATTGTGTTTGCTTGGTTTATTACCTTTACCCTGAGTTTCTTTAGCGAGGCAGTGGTGTTCTTGGAGGTGTGATTGTGGTTGTTGTCGTGTTGAAAAACTGCCCTGCGGCCCAGTTTCTGAAGGGAGGAGATCATGAGGATGTTGGGAAACCTGGTTCCCTCAGTGAACTATAGGTGTCCTCAGCCGGCAGCTCTCCTGCATCCCCAAACCATGACCCTCCTACCACCTTTGGACTCCTGGCCTGGTTACATCTTCCTCAGTGATCCTAGATCCAGGGAGGAGGTCTGAGAGGACCAGGGTTGGTGCATGGGGAGTTTTTCTGTCAGGGTGAGATGTGGATGAGTTGAGAGTTTTGAGATGAGAGTTTTTCACTAAACCAAAGCATTGAAAGCCCTATTTTAGTTATTTTGTTAAGAAGTGCATTACAGTTATGAAACAGTGCGTCAAAAAGGAGTGAGTTAGAAATAGAGCTGATCTTATTCAGTCCAGAGAGGCCTTAAAACCATGAAATAAGCCTCTAGCATGCTGCTGGAATTGGACTCTAGTTTCAGTGATTTTTGGGATTTTAGGTAAATATTTTCCACTCAAATGGCAAGAATTTTATAAAATCTGCCAAAATTGTGTCAAAATGGAAGTCTGGAAATTTTGAAATGTAAAATTGATGGGAATTCCTGCTAAAATCTGTCGCTTGGACCCCTAAATGTCAGCTTTCTCACTTTCTGTCCAGGATAACGCTCGGAAACCAGCTTGACGGCATTCACCTCTTGGATCCAGAGGTTGTGGCCCGCTTTAAAGACCGATATCCTGACGGAGTCATCTCCAAGCCACACCCATAGTGAGGACATCACCTTGGAGTTTTTTATACCTGTGAATATTTTTTTAATAAATATTTTGGAACCAGGTGCACCGTCTCTGTTTTGCCTGAGAGTGAATAAAACAACGTGGAGAGATGTCGTTTTGTTACAAAATTTTAATCTAACCCAAATATTTCATATTTCTTTTTAGGCTTTTAACAAAAAGTGGATTTGGGGTGAAGTAAAAAAAAAAAAAAACTTGGAGGCTTTTCTATTGATCTGGTCGGTTCAGTAGTAGAAGCTGGGTGTTAATCAGTGTCGGTGGTTCTGGTCTGAATGAAATTAACAGGTGAAGTAAAACGTCGACAATGGGACGACCCTAAAAACAGGAACGGTTCTGCAGGTGGAGGCCACAGACATGCTTCCCTCCTCGTTTTCTTTGATGCCTCAGTAGTTTTGCCTTTGACCAGGGTCAGCTCCACCAGGACGGTACATCAATACGTGCCGTTT
Source organism: Fundulus diaphanus (assembly GCA_037039145.1). Classification (NCBI taxonomy): domain Eukaryota; kingdom Metazoa; phylum Chordata; class Actinopteri; order Cyprinodontiformes; family Fundulidae; genus Fundulus; species Fundulus diaphanus. The sequence continues at coordinate 22,395,940 of CM073131.1, forward strand.
CCAGAAGGTTTGCCGTGTTTCTGTCATGGAGGAGATCCCAGGCAGTTGCTGAGCTGGACAGGACCGTTAGAGGTCCTTAACCCTTCAGCACGACCGCTATTTGCTATTTGTGGCAGAACAGGATGAGTACTGACAGAGCGTCACAAAGTGACCAAACCATTAGAAATGGACTTCATGAGGGTGGCCTGAGGGCCTGTTGTCCTCTAGTAGGAACTGTGTTCACAGCTCGGTACCGTGGAGCTCTGCTGGTATTTGCCAGTAAACACCAGAATTGGCAGGCTCGGCACTGGTGGGAGCAGCCTCACTCTGAGCTCATGTTACAGAGGTTTAAAGGCGTGGAGAAGCTGTGGTGAACGTTATGCTGCCTGCAGCATTGCCATTAGGTATCTGGATGAAACCTTTAGACCATTTGCTAGTGCAGCGGGTCCCAGGTTCCTCCTGATGCATCATGTTTCAAGACTACACAAGCAGCTTCAAGAGGATGAAAGAATTGATACCACTGACTGGCCTCCATGCTTCCTGACCTAAATCCAGTAGAACATCTCTGGGACATCATGTTCAGGTGCACTCGACACCACCAGGTTGCCCCTCAGACGGTCCAGGATCTCAGTCGTCTTATAAGGAGAGCCCTCTGACGCTGTCAGGCATGTATACAGGCACACAGCGAGCAGCCTGCCTCATCAGGTTCACTTTGACTTTCTCTGTGACTGTGGATTAAATCCTCTGTGGGTTAATAATGTTCATCATTTTGTTCCTAACATGTTGCATATCGTTACGATATCCAGCAGGATTTAGTTTCCAGTTAAGATCTGATGTGAACTATTAAGTCCACACAGGAAGAAGGAACAATTTAAAATATATCTTTGAAGGCCCACAATGAACAGCATTATTGGTCATGATGAACGAATTTAAACTTCTCACTGAAACCCAGAGGTGGCTAGTAACTAGTTACTTTTACTCCGTTACTTTTCCTTGAGTCATATTATTACTTAAGTATCGCTACTCTTACTTGAGTAAAATTTCTGGCTACTCTACCGGCTGCAAGTAACTTCATGAATAAAGAACAAAACTTGTTTTAATGAAAAATGCACCAGAGAGACAAAAACCGAGTTTATGTTAAAGTGAGACTTCTTACTGGTACACAAGCTTTGTTATTTTAAAGTTATTTTCTATCTGCTGAGCTCATTGAGCCATCTGGAAGTCAAATAAAAATACATTAAACAGTAGATAATGTCATTGGAAGTACTTTGCACTGTTCTAACATAGTTTATATACATTAACTGCTGTAAGTAATTATCAAGAAAAGTGTTTCTTCTGCCTGAATTTGTTGTTTTGTAATTATGTTATTTGTATTTTTTCTTTTTAAAATACCAGAATTTGCTCATAACCTTATATTTTTGTCTGTCTGATTACATATTTTTTAAATATTAAATCATCAGCTATTAAGATTAGTTACTCAGTACTTGAGTAGCCTTCTAACTGAATACTTTTCTACTCTTACTTAAGTAATTTCTTAGCTGACTACTTTTTACTTTTACCGGAGTACAAACTTTGCCTACTCTACCCACCTCTGCTGAAACCACATAAAGTAAAACATCACACTCACTACTGATATGAAAAAGAGAGACATTTTATTATAAATCGGGTTGTTAGAACACTACAGATGGGAGTATTTTAGGTAAGGGAATTACCACCTCGTATAATGTCAGTTCATTGTAGGTAAGTACGTTAAACAACCTTAGTATCAAAGCATTTTTATTACAAAAACGTTTAAAGGGGTGAAAGTTAAATCACAGCAGAAACACAGTAAGGTTGAAGTGTGGCTCAGTTTACATCATCCTTTTCAAAACTACACGAAACAGTGGCGGTACTAGTTTTCAAACATGATCTCCAGGATTATCGTCTGCTGTTTCAAAAAATAAAAATAAAGAAGCCCTTTTTATTTTTTTTAGTAAATCACTGTAAGCTGTTGGATGTAGAAGGTTAAACTACTACTGGGAAAAAAAGTTAATGTTAGTGCTGTGATTCAGAGTGAATTACTCATGATGAAGTTAAAATCTCTACCCTTTGTGAGGTTCTGTTGGAGCATAGACTGATTTAAAATCAGCTGTTGTCTGGTGAACAAAGAGAAAACATGCATTTTTTCCCCCCCTCACGAATGTGAAAACAAAAAGAGCAGAATAGAAAACTTGCAAAATAAAAATAAAAATCGTAATGCACTTGTTGGTGAAGAAAGCTGTAAACAACATTCTTCTGCTCTTTCTCTCTTCCGTCTGTCCGTCTACACACAGCGAGTCCTCTCCTCTCAGAGTTAAGCTGACCACATCAGTCCGTTTTCCTCCGACTTTTTGAAACCGTTAAAACATCAAGTATGCGGCAGGCACAGGAGACCAGGGCGAAGCGCGGCGCACGGCTGAAGATGCAGGCCTTTGTGAACATGTAACGGAGTCTGTTTGGCTCCTCTGCGGCCCGGCGCTGCGCTCAGTAGGTGGCGTCCACGGCGTTGATGTTGCTGTCCAGCTGGTGCCTGAAGGACAGCCGGGCCTTGGTGGAGAAATAGATCTGGGAGCCCCGGCTGAGGCTCCCCGCTCCTTCGCTGTCGCTGCCCCAGGACGTGGTGGAGCACAGACGAGGCTTCGTCTCCTCTGTGGGAACTGTGAGGTGTAAAGGCAAAGAGTTCAGCTACAGCAGATTTTAAAGTCATAAAATGGTTTTCAGGCTTTTAATATTTGTTGGCACATAATACTGTGTAAACTGCGCCTTGCCGAAGTATTCATACATGTTTTTTTTCTTTATATTTTGTCACTTTGCAGCCACTGACTCCAGTATATTTACTGCAATTGTATGTGGAAGATCGACACAAAGTGGTACGTATTATGAAGGCGAAAGGAAAAGGCTACGTGGATTGTTTTTTTCAGCACCCCTGAGTCAATACTTTGTAAACTGGATGGAGCGCATCTGTGATCAGTTTTCAAATATTTTCACATGTTCTCCTTTTGACCGAGGTCAGGACTTCGACCGGCCCATTTTTACCCACTGATGCGCTTTCATCTGAACCCATTCCCTCGTAGCTCGGTTTCAGGTCATGATCCTCCACCGGGTCTTTCGCAGCCTCTAACGGGTTTTCTTTAAGGATTGTCTGCCGTTTAGCTGCAGCCATATTCCCAATAACTCTGACCAGCTCTCATTTCACTGCTAAATAAGACCCTCCCTGTGTCATGATGCTACCACCAGAACTGACCAAAGCGGATAGTGGTTATTCTTCTTACAAAGCACCCTGAATGGGCTAAAAAAAAAAAAGGTGCAGTTTTGGTGCCCGGTTACCAGAGCAGCTATTTAGCATGTTGGCTGTGCTTCAAACATGTCCTGTTGCAAACTTAAAAAACTGGACTTTGACTTTAGTTCTCTTTGCCACTGTTCAATAAAGGCCAGATTTAAGGAGTGCATGGCTAATAGCTGTCCTGTGGCCAGATTCATTCACTTGAGCTCTTGTTTACCCACCTGCTGCTGGGGGGGCCTCCCTGCTCTTGCAGCGCTCTTTGCAGCGTCGGTAGAAAGGAAAGCACTGCAGCATCTTCACGCCCATGACAGAGCCGTCTGAGGACAGAGAAGAAGGAACAAACATGAGTATAAAAGCACAGATAGCAAGAACTCAGCGGTGACTTCCCCTCCAGCTCTCATTAAAGCGTCTTTATCTTCCTGCAGCTCCGCTCACAGTTCCTCATCTCCTCACCTGGTCACCCTTTAATGGGATTTTGATGGTGCACTCCAGAGCCACGATAGCTTAATGCGAGCTTGACAGTATCAATGAATGGCCGCGTTGCCCCGGCAACCAGCTGCTCAGACAGTGTTTGCTGTGCCATCATCATCATCATCAGCATCACCACCGCCGCCTGCTCCCTAATCCTGGCCAAGGGACGTCAGCGCTCTAATGCACCTCAAGGAACGGATCAACTACCCAGTCAGTCAGCTACAGATTACAGTGAGGAGCCGTGATGTAAACATGTCCCAGCTAATGCAGGCGGACAGGTCCAAATAGCTGCAGGACATAAACCCTCCTGTCACCCAGCTTATTTCCTTCATACGAGCCTGGCTTTAAACATTTGTTTTTACGCCACGCAGTCGGGATAGTTTCTGTTTCCAGACCAGGAAGAAGTCAGTCACATTCTGTAGCGTTCATCTGACTGAAGTCCATTTGCTCAGGTATAAGCTGCCTTTGCTTTGAGACACGGGGGGGGGGGGCTTTTTTTATTTTAGTCTAATTAGGTTAACAAATGGGTCGTTAGAAATGGAGCAGAGGGAGGAAATGAGTTTTTATCGTGTCCTTTCAGAGTCTGCAGAGACATGCAGGGATTGTCACGGAGTCGACAGTTCTCCAGTAAATCACCATCAAATATAACATGACAGTAAATAGCTTCAGAGTTTATTGGACAGTATTTATTATACAAGAGAACTGTTTCTGCACAGAGGTTCCTGTTTAGAATAAGGTAATAAAATATGAGTGACATGACTGGAGACAGGGTTTGACTCTAGTGAATCAGAGCTAAATGCCAAACTGTTTCAGTCTTATTTTCTTATTCTATATATTCAGGAGCTTCTACAGTGTATTTTTTACTGTTCTTGTTTTAGTGGGATTTTATAAGATAATTATGAGCAATCAGTATCTTAAAAAGCCCAAAGCCATGGTCAAAACACTAACTGACAGCTAACTTTAAACTTTGAACACTTTAGCAACTAATAGTTCAGTGCTTATTAAAATAAGAAACTTTAAGGAGAAAGAAGCTCCATCGGAGCTACGAGCTGAAGAGAAGTGATCAGGAAGTGGTATAAAATGTCTCCTTTTCTAAAGTGAGGCCCAAATCATGGCCCACGGGCCATTCGGCCGTTTGGTGGCATGCTAGGTCAGTGATATAAAGGTTTGCCATGTTTCTGTCCACAGTAAGAGAAAACAACTAGTCCTTAGCTGTGCATAAAGCCAGCAAACATTTTCTCTAACTCACAGTATCTTCAGGTAAGCTCAGGCGCAACATTTTGGAGGACAAGTTCAGAATTTCTCCTCATGAATTTAAAAACCACGAGGAACGCTCCTGGATTTCTTGTCTAGATTTCAACTTAAAAAGTGGAGGTATCTTCATCAAGCACAACCTCAAAATCCAAGAAAAGGAAAGAGAGAAAGATGCAGGATTAACAGTTTGTTTGCCCATTTGATGGATTGTATCTCATTAAATCTGTGGTATACATAGTACTGTACAGCCCCTGTTAATTGACATGTTGACATGTTTGAACGTTTTTCTGTAGAGAGGTAGGTTGTTGCTGGCTTTTGTTCTTTCGTCTGTGTAGCTTCCATGGAAGATACACAGACCTGGAGTTCCTCTGTTCAACAGTGTCTCCTCTCTAGAAAGGGCCATCGGTTCATCTACTGCAGCACACAATGTCCCATTTTCTCACCACATATGATTTTCATCCCATGGCTCCCAGTTCATCTGTTTAGCTGCTCCATTAGCAGAGCCACTGCTGCCCTTAACTTGGTGTACTTTTCCTCAACATTTATCAAGCTTTACCACAGAAAGAGTCTGTCTATGCGTCTGCTCTGTTCTCTCAGTGCCGAGTCAATGGGACCAGGAAGTCGCTCTCATTGGATTCTGCTGGAGGTTTCTTCTTGTTATAGGGAAGAAACATGTTTCCCAAGTATGAGGGACTGCTGCAAAGACAGTCACCATGCAATCAGCTGGACTTTACCAATTGGCAAAATTAACTAAATTTGACTGTGTTGTACTATAACTTGGGTCCAACCAAAATGTATCTTTAAAATGTATTGGACTGGCTGAATTATATGTTTTTAATCTGGAATGGATCTGTTTACCTTGTTCGCTGATCAGCGTTGACTACAACGGTGAGCGAATCACACTGATTTTCTACAAGATCCGATTTCTGACGTAGGTAGATGGCACACACCATTTCAGTCAAGGGACTGAGTGTTGCCCTTCAGTTGGAAGTAACGATGTCCAAAATTGGTACAAATTTGGCCCTCCACCAAATGGAGCAGAAGCAGACGGATACTTTTTGCACTTTTTCAGAACTAGATTTTTATTGATTAATGTATCTTAATAAATGTAAAATGTTATACACAATCCAAAGTATTTTTATTATCTTTTATCTGCCTTCATTTTAATATCATATAAAGTGGGGCCAAAAACATCCAGTGACTTTTTACTCAAAAGAGACGCCCACGTCCATTCATTAAACTCAGCAAACCATTTTCTAGACCAACAAAATAAAAAACCTTTGACCCAAAGAGTTAGGAAACTAAACACTTTTTTTTATTGTTGTAAACATTTGAGCCACTTCTTTGGACCTAATAATGTATTCCTTTCTTCTCTGTTTCTTTAAACTTTTGTTCAATCTATTGCTGAGCACCTAGAAAGAAAACAATTCACAGTAAATTATTTTCTGCTGTATTTTGGGGGGGGGAAAGCCCCTCCGAGTACGTTCAGCTTGCCGATTGTGGCCTGTGGTGGAAAAAGTTTGGACACCCCTGGCCTAATGAATAACAATCATGCATGGGATCGATTGATTTCTAACAAGCTTTTGAGGGAACCCTTACTGATAAAACACATTTAAAACCACTGCTAAAACTTTCATATGAAAGTTTCAAATTTCTAGTCATGTCATGAAAATAGCTGATCACAAAAGGCTGGTAGTTCCTTGCACATAAGTACATTTGAGACATTTTACACCACAGCGACCTTGTTGATAAACCTTTTGCTCACAAATCTACTGTTTTTAATTGCTAGACACAAAACGTTAAGTGATCCATAAAAGAAGAACCCTGAATAATAAAGCCTAGAATACCTTTAAAGTGACGAAACATTTGAGAAAGCCCAAAGGCAGATGCAAACGACATGCAAATGATTAGAGGCTTGCTGTTACATTGGGACACGAAGGGAGAGTTTCGAGGGATGTTGGGATGAATACCAAGCTTAGAATTTACAGTAAGCTGCTGTGTATAATATTGTTTCCATAAAATGCTCTTATAGGGATTATTTAGTTGGAATAAATAAAAAAATATTTGTCCCTTTTATGCAGCAACCCACTTCTGAAAACTGACTTTGAGCTCTCCCAGAGCTGTCTGAAATAAAACGCCCACCTCAGCGCTGTTCTGTGAGAAACCCTTCGAGTGTGTTAATCCCCTGAGCCCCATTGTTCACAGAGGGACAGATTTGGATATCTAATGACAAACACTAAAGTGTGATTGCAACATGAAGGAGGCCAGTGTGGTCGTCCCCCTCCTCTCTGTTTGCTGGTGCTTTGCTCACTGCCGGTGCTCCACTGGAGACGTGACGACAGGCACACAAACTCAGTGCTGCTGGCTGCTGTTGGACATTACAGACATTTGTCCACTAAAGAGAATTATTCCATATGTGTCATTTTCGGCAGTAAAAAGCTGCTTTTCATCCTCACTTTCTTGTCGTTTAATGGCCCTCCTCTCCTTTTCACCCAGGTGTGGCTCTGTAACTCGGTCCTCTCTGCAGACAGTGAGTGCTTTATGTTTAGCTGAACTTATGTCTCTTTCCCGAGAAACACGGGGCCCAAAAAGTATAGCACTTATTTTTAAAAGATGAAAAATTACAGGGGTAATACAGAGCATGTATTTGTCTGAAGACAAAACAGAGAACGCTAAGGCCCTGGTCAGTGGTTGAGGAATTTTGGACACAGATCTGGATTGGCTGTGGGGGCCTGGCAGCACACACAGGACTGGGATTTTGGAGGGGAAAAACAGCATCAGATGGCAAACACACACACACTGACCACAGAGGGAAGGGGAAAAAGAGAAGCAGTTGGAGAAAAGTATACAAAACAGAAAGGAGGTAGAGTACGGAAGATATCAGAATAAAGAATATAAACGCTGAGGCCCGTGTGACTTTACATGTTCAGTCAGCAGCTGCTTGCTGATTGAGCTGAAAAATGTGCAACCTGTCCCAAAAAACACAGGTTGGAGGCTTGATTATGATGCCAGCGCGGTGTCACAGGTTTTCCTCTTTCTAATAACATGTCCTTGCATGTCTGCAGGGATGTTCTGTGGAGCGGTCCGACCGCTTTCTGTTCAGCCTGTCTACTATTGTTATTTTTCAAATTCAGTTACAGTTTCCTCTAAACGGTTCGCACCGTGTGCCTGTATACCAGTACTGAGGGATGGACCCGCTTAATGAAATCCAGAGATTTGAGGCAAAACTCCAATCTTCAGTTTTTATAAGGCCTTGCCTTGACGGTAAAGATTGTAGCCGATTCTGATTTTTATTTAACAGCTGTAATGCGATAAGCCTTCTTGCTGTGAGCAGCCATTAATTATTTATATTAGAAGCAGAGGACTCGCGCTATGTGGGTGAGGCCCTGTTAAAGCGACAGTCGACCCATTAAAGACAGGACTGTTTTTCTCTTTCTGTCATCGCGTCGACACATCAATATTTTAACTGCGATCTCCGTACGAAAACATGAGCACAAACGTTAAGCACGGTGTAATTTCACTAACATGCCACTAGTGGGGGGTATGTTCTGCAAAACTCGAAAACATCCACCTGTACGAACACTCCTCGCTTTTAAAGGCGTCACCACCATACAAACCTCTGCAATGGAGGGACGCCAATGTTCATACGGACATACGATAAGGTTCAACTGCTGCTTCAGGTGACTTTGAATTATAAAACCACCACTTTTAAACTGCTCAGCATCCGTTATGCTGTGGGCGTGCCCATTGATTTCTACTGAATGCTGTCATACTGAGCACGCTCCAGGGCTTCCCCATGCAGGCAGATTTGTTTTTTCCTAACAACAATACAACAACAACAGAGACTGGGATGTCTTTGAACCCTTAGACTGGAGAAAGTTTTCAACTTCTGCGGAACATGAGGTTTTACTACTATTTCAAAGTATAGTGTTGGTATTAATACTGGCCTGCTCCTGCTTATCTCTGAAGGCCCGTCTTACCCCGGTTTAAGATTTGGCAGTAAAGGAAAAACAATGATCAGAGGCAAACATTTCAAATATGCATATTTAATTCATTTGGAGTTCCAAAAGGAGACGAAACTTACAAGCTCATTGTTGCCCACGTCCTTCTCCCAGGCATTGCAGTTTTGTCTAATCTAAGGTTCGCAAAGACATCCTTTTATCACACCGGCAATCTCCTCCCGATTAGGCTGAGGGTGTGTGGGGGCAGCCTCCGCGGCTCCAAACTGTGATCAACTCTCAAGGTTCCCATGCAGTACGGCTAATTTATTACTCAAAGGGGTCAAGCCAAATGACCTCACAGCCATAAACCCATTCCCAACACGTCCTGCAAGCTGCGTGTTTACTTTGCCCTGAAAGGGGAAGACACAGTTTAGAGGCCAGAAACTCCTTTTATTATTCTCCATACAAATCCCTGATTAATATAACAACTAAGATATTTTCCTCAACAATAGTCGGAATAATTATGCTGTTTTGCATCTTGCGATTAGCATTCCTAAAACATCAGTTTCTGTGTGTATTCACTGGACAATGTAAAATTTTACTTTGAAATTTCCAAAGGCCTGCCAACATCTCTGAATCCAACATGTTTCACAACAGATGTTGAAAGTTCAAACAGATCAAATTGAGTCAACTTTGCAATAACACATTCAACCTTCCTGTTATCTGCTGAAAGTGTTGCTCTCTCTCTCACCTTAACAAACCACGCATATGAAGCAGAAAATACAGCTTCTGACATTTCTGTGCTTCCGTTGGTTACATTTTTAAACACCTCACTGACATTAATGGTTCTTACATTTTCGTCTTCTTCACTCCGTGACAACTTCAACACAGAAGAAAGGTGCTGTTTGTTTTAATGATTGGGAAATATCTGATTTTTTTTTTTTTTTAGATCCTGACTGTCACCGAGGAGGGTAGCTCAAGATGAGAATCGTCCAGTTCTGGTGAATAGTCTGTTTCCTTTCTACATCTCGAATTTTAAATAGAGCCTTCAACATGTTGAAAAATGCTGATTATATCTGTGGTTTTAGCTTAATTTTATAAGGCCTTAAAATGTGTTCATTTAGGTGTTTTTTTAGGTAGACTTGAGAAAGAAAGAAGTAGGCAAGTAGAATCATTAAATGATCTACTTATCTTCTCTAATGATGTCATGCAACTCTTCAGCACCAAATCTTGCACTTTTTACTTGTTTTCATTTCCTCACAACAGCAGAGCCCAAAGCACAATGAAATTTAATGCAAATCACCCATCAGCCACCACAACACCATTAACATCTCCAATTAAATAGCCTAAGCTTGAACATTAGAGACACTTGTCCTTTAAATACATGTTTGGTTATTTACTAGTTAGCGGGGAATTCCTTAAATCTTTTGAAATTCAAAGTATTAAGAAGCTTTGAAAAGTAACAGTAAATAAACCGTGGAGACAGAGTTATTTTTCTTGCTCCAATGTCTATCATACAGTTGTGTTTACAGGTAACAAGCGGTGGTTCCAGTAATAGTGGTACCCCTCTTTCCGCCGCTCCGACCAGTTAAAATGAGAAAAGAAGATTTGCTGGAAAGGTAAAATTCAGTGCAGTCCCACACAAAGCATGTAAGCCAACGTCCCTCTGCAGCAAGAAGGGGATGCCTACAGAACACACGGGAATGCAAAAAAAAAAAACAAAAAAAAAAAACAACAGCAGCATTTGATAACATGTGCATAAAAGCAATAGAAAACTCGTTCAGGGCACAAGTGATCGTTAAGTTATATGTTTTTTTTGTCTGGTGCTATTATGACCCTGATTTAGCGCCATACTTGTGTGCGTCCCTTACTCATGTTGGCCTGGGCATCTACCCAAAACCTATTACACATGAAAAAACACCACTGTAGGTAAAAAAATGTAGATTTGCCTTTGACATGAGAAACAAATTAAATGTGGAAGCCCCTTGCTTGTCTAGAGGCCCTAAGAAGCGCCTTCATTCGCTTGTTCAGACCAACTGTCCTGGTTTCTTATTAATTCACACTAAGATCTTTTTAAGATGGTAAAAGATTCTTTGCACCCAAAGTTTTATAAAAGTACATCTTTAACATTTTTGGTTTGTATCTCTTTGATGAACATGTAACACCTCTGAATCCTAGGTGGAGCGCCCCTTCATGACATAACCAAAAGAAGGACATTTCACACCTTCCCTCTCTTCCGCTCTCCATACGCCTCCTTTCTAACCTACAGGTTCGTACTTTTACATAAAGATTCAACACTTTTACTCAAGAGATACAATTAAAATGCAGTTTCATTCTTTGCATCAAGAATTAGCCATAATATCTTTAGTTGATCTTAAATACCAGCGTTTGCTATATTCTGGTACACTGATGTTGATTTTAGGAGGTCATTCTTTGCTCTGGGTAAAGCTGGGGGAGCTTCTCGTGCAGGAAGTGCAGGCGTCAATCAAACACTGTTTCACCAATCTCTTCATCTGCATGAATAAACACTAAAATACATGTCTATGTTTACATGTTCAGCGTTCAGGAAGGGAGAGCATTCACGTCTGCTTATTCAAGAGAGGCGTGCTGCCTAAATCTGACAGTCGAGAGCTAAACATCTATAAAAAGTGTCAACATTGCCTACGGACAGTTAACTGGAACAATAAGTGACCCGTTCAGGCGTAAAGAATAAAGCTTGACAGAGTCTTCAACAAAAGAAGCCCTCGAAAGGCTTTCAATGCTAGATATTCAAAACCAGGAACCTCCTGGAGACACTCCTCCTTCTTTAAAAAAACAATCAACAAATAATCTTACACTAAATTAGTTTGGTAGCAAAACTTTACACCTTCAGCTTTACAAAATTACAACAACCACTATTTCTTACTTATTTTACATAGGAAAAGTGGTGCTAAACTGTTCTCTAATAGCAAAACCAAGCAAGCTGCTTTTTCCTACCTGGTTTATTTAATGTGCAGAGAGAGAGAGAGAGAGAGAGAGAAAGGAAGGAGTATTTTTGTGGTTTTCCAGCTGAAACGCCACTGATCAGTCCTGCTCTGTCTTCCCTTTCGCACACAGGCTCTAAATAAAAAGCCCTCCAGAGTGTCCCAGCAGCTCTGCCTCGTCTTGCACGTCCTGGGCTCTGCCTCCTGTCCTCTTAGCGTGGGGGAGCTTCCGTGGCGCTGAACTTTAAATAGGCTTCTGTAATCCCTGGAGCATGCTGAATGGGCACGCTTGCTCCACCCCGCCTCCCTCTAAAATGTTTTTGTCATGTGCTGCAGACTTGCATGCTTCCTCCTGCATGCTCGGCATTGTTTTGCCTGCATGTGATCTGAAATAGCATCATAAATAGCAGCGACTGCTCTGACTGTCCTATGCGTTATCGTTTCTTTTTATACGAAACAACCCAGGCATGTTACTATGCAAAGAGCAATTAGTGTGAGACATCAAAGTTTCCATGGTGATCATTTGGAGAGGCCAAAGGTCGAAATTAACTGCAATGACTCGTCCCTGATGAAGTTTTTGCTGTGAAAAAGTTTTGAAATAAAGCTTAGGCAGCAAAAAAGGTTGATATCTGAATATTTGCACAAAACTGATAATGGTAATAACTAATAATGAAATATATAAGGAAGACATTTAAAAGCCACAGCAGGACCTCAACCTCCCTAGGACAACACTTTCAGTCGTGCAGGTAACTTCAATTTAACCTCAAACAGAAAGTCAGCATGACTTTCATTGTAATGACTAACTATTGGCCAACCACCTGTTGAATCATGTGGGTGTTCATAACACACAATGGAGACTTTTTCTAAAGATTTATACGCATCTTGTTGATGGCAGGAGAATAAGCTTCAAGTCTATATATAAGCATATTTCTCGTCCATGCAAATGTACCAACATAGTATTCGTTTAGCCTGGTGCACATTGTTTCCTTATGGGCTCATGACCCAAAACTTAATTGGAAACCAGTTTTAAAGGGGCCTAGTCATCACGTCATATGACTTTACGAAAATTTACACCATTAGCTCACTCTGGTTGCATACAGTGGTTTTCTGAGCCCTGTTGGCTTTTATATTATCTCTGAGTTTTACACTTTGTTGCTTTTCCATTTCATCCTAAACACAGTGTGTCTGCGTATATTTACCATAACAAGACCACAAGGAGTACAATATTGCGCGTGCAATGAATTAAGAAGGAGAAGCAATGGAGCCGAGTCAGTTAGCAACGTCCAGAGGAGGTGCGAAAAGAAAGACTAAGTAGCCCTAACCCTGTAGATTGGGTTGGCCTTCCACCACACCGAGCTGTCACTTTACTGCGAGGCGTTGCTGGACGGTCTGCTGGCTCTTATGGTAGCTACGCCACTTATCGCATTGTTGCCTTCTGATAGCTCCACAGTGCTGCCAGCAGATGCCACAACAAGGGAGAGGCGCCCTACTGCAGGCACAAGGTGGCGCCGCTTTTACAATCAATGCCGGAAGTTCACACTGGAAGTTTCGGACATTATAATTTGCGGAAACCAAAAGCTAAACCTAAGTTCAGTGGATTTAAATACCTAAACCTAATTTAAAGGAACAATAAGTAATAATGACACCTAGTTGTTAAAATCGGAGCAATACATACACATTGCCTTTCACAGAGGCCCGCGATTTACCCAACGGTCCTGGGGCTGCGAAACACCTCTGAATTTTTACTTCCACAGGACAGATACGTGACGTTGTGTTCTGTTGGTTTCCTGCTCCGCTTCTCTTACTGCTGGTCTTGTGCCAAAATAAAATACCAAACGCTGCACTCTGTTTTAGGAATGCTGGGAATTCTCATATGATTGGCTCAGGAACCAGGAAGTAAACACTGACTGCACACTGTAGTTCCAGACCGTACCTCTAGGTTTGAAAGGAGAAAAACTTGACCAAGACATTGTTGATGGAGAGAACGGATTGTTTATAGGGAATATTACATCCATCCCTGGTGACAAATGATAATGATTTAGGTTCATTTTACAGTAAATATCTTTCTTATAGCCCCTTTAATACCTGTGGTTTATCCCCTCCCCTGAGAGCTAAACCTAACCATAACATTGGTGGATGAGAAACCTTCACCTGACGTCAGTGGATTTAATACGACTTCATTAACTTCGTGTTAGGACTTCCTGTTGGTACTGACTTACTGTTAGAGCCGACTTTCGGCAATTTTAGGAGCAACTTCTTTTTTTTTTTTTTCCAAGTCAAGAACAACATGAGTTACACTCAGGCGATCCTGCATATCAAAACATTAAACATTTCGGGAGTAACTTGCAGCGACTTCGCTGGATATCCGGTGCGTACTTCCAGCATTGATTGTAAAAATGGCGGTGCCCGGCCACTGCTGTAAGACACTCTTACAAAAAGGGCTAAGTAACCACCATCAGGACGAACACTGGTGAATATTGTTTTATCTGAAGATTAATATATGTTTTTTGTGCTTTTCTATGGTCAAAATACATGACTAGGCCCCTTTAAGTTTTACAAAAAGGCACTCTCAGTAGTTTAAAAAAAAAAGCTGTTCAGAACTGGAGGCTGTCTAGGAATAAATGAGCCAGTTCCTGCTTCTCTGAATTTAGTCAGAAGCAGCCCAGCAGGTTTTGTGCTTCCTACCAAGTACAAGCAGGAGGAGCAGAGAATTTCTACAAACTGCCTCCTCATCTGTGGATTTCACCGCGGCTCAAACCAAAACCGGAATGTGGGCTGTTGGTAGCTGGTCATTTCACTCCTTCTCTATTCTGTACTTTAGCAGCTTAGAAGGTTTCCTACCCGACTCTTCTGGGTAGAAAATCTAATCTAATGTGAGTGAAAAACTAGGATATGGTTATGTGATTCCAAAAAATAATGCAAATTAAAAGAGTTGTTTTGGTTTGTTTTCGTGACAAAATTAATTTTCTACTGGCCAAAACAAGGATCAAAACAAAAAGTCAATAGAAATTGCGTTTACAATAAAACATCTTCAGAACGAATGTTATATGCAGTTAAATTAAAATATACGTGAGATTTTTTTCATTGCCACAATTAGTTATTTTAATGTTTCATCAAAATGCTTATTTTCCAGGATAACGACAGTGGTACATACGTGGGTATGAAATGGTTTAGGTACAGATGTAAGATGAATGTCTGCTGGGACGAAATGAAAAAGAGGTCAAAATCAACATTTCCAAAAGTAACAGAGCTTTTATGAAGCTGTCAATTGTCTATTGGTGGTTCATTTTAATTTCATAACAATATTTAGCTCGCAAAAAAAACCCTTATTAGTGAAAGAAAAAGAACTCATAATGTGTGCCGATGAGACGAAGCGAAGTTGAACAGTAAATCAGTACAGGTATTGAAGGTGGAGGGTTTCTATCACCCAAACAAAATGGGCAAGAGAGAGGCGGAGAAAAGGGTGGAGTGCATGGAGACGAGCGTCAGTCGACACTTCTGAAAAAAAAAAACATGGCTGCGAGAGTGGAAGAGAGTATTTACCTAACGAGGATCCTTTGAGAGGCACAGAAACTACCAAGAGACTCCAGGCTTTGATTGAGGAACTGTTTACTTGTCCTTAGATTAAACATCAACAGTAAAAGTCCAGCGAGTTGCTCTAGTTTCAGCTCCCTCATGCACTAACCTTACACACAGAATCAACCCATGGCTTACAGAGTCAATGACTGTCACCTACTCTATTCCAAGAACTTGATACTCAATAGTTTTCTAGGGATACGTCTTGGGTCCATTCAGCTATGTCTCAGGTTATGCCCTGAAGCAGCCAAATAAAAATCAGATGGCAGGGAATGAAATAGACATGAAAGATTATCATACAAAGGTACAAAAAACAGAGGTTTTCAGATTAATAGTTTACTAGATGGTGTTGAGAGCTGCTATGATTTGTGGTCTGGAGAAGACAGCAAAGGAAGGGGGTTCAAACTAGAGGTGATAGAGCAGAAGATGTTCACATTTGCCTTAGGAACGAATAGACAGGACTAGCAAGGCGTGTATAAAGTAACCCTATAACTACAAATGCATAATTTTTTATACACATTTTTCTGAGACCTCTACCTCTTCAACAAAGTCAGTATTTTTCTGAACATGCAATTCACAACATACAAATAAATATATTTTACACACCATATAAAATGCAGAAAACCTGGGGAAATTTTATTTTTTGGTCATTACGTATCATTACGACGCAAAGAAAATATGAAAGCCAGATGTTTTTTGTTTGGTGGTTTTTTTAAAGCAACCGAAAAAGATTTTCTGTTTTTAAAAATATGACGTTTCCTCATAATTACCTGTACCAGGCTTTAAAGGGTTAAGGTAAGAGGCTTTAAGAAGGCAAGGCTGAGATGGTCTGGTCGTGAGCAGAAGAAGACTTGAATGTGGAGCTGCCAGCAAGTAAAAAAGAGAGGAAGAGCACAGGGAGGCTTCATGGACGTCATGAAGAAGAATATGCAGAGGGTTAATGAAGAGGAGGATGTGGAGACAAGATAAACACGGAGGATCTGATGGGGCCGCCCTAGTAAAGAGGCACAACTCAGTAGCACAGTAAAAGTTTGCTCGGACAAAAATGCTCTGTTTAAACAGCCATATTATTAACAAACAGCAAGAGGTGGTTGTGTAAGTGGTCTTGGTTTAGTCACTGTTCACACCACCAAACTTTTTAGTAAAGATAAAACTATTCTGCTGCGCAAACACATCTTATTAAGTCTGCAGATATCTTACAACGGGATATTTCCAGAGAAAAATTATGTCACAGTTTAGTTCATACCTTCCCACTGTGGCTTTGTGTACTGAGTTTTAGCTGGAGACACACAAATAAATTACGTTAGTTTAACCGTCAGCCTATATTGATCTCATCGCAGTAACATTTCAGTTGCATGCTGAAGAAAGGGTTGATGAACATACTCACATAATAAACAAGCTGTGATCACTCTGAGACAAAGCCGCCGCTGTGCTGCAATAACAAACAAATATTGTGCCAGAGAAAAGGTGTTGAGAGGCGTAACGCAATCAGTGGCATCGGCTCAAGGGTTGACATTTGATTGGAAACTATTGATCCTGTCAATGAAGAACTCTGGTAAAGTGTTTCCGTCTATCAGTGGAGATGATTGGTTTCTAGCGTTGTTATGCTGCTTTTGCTTGTGAGGACAGACAGATGCAGCGTTTTTTTGTTTTTTTTTCATTAGGGTTGTTGCGATCAACACAGAAGCCCGTGGCCTGTATTGAGAAGGTATTGAGGGCAGGCAGCTAATGGTCGCAGCAGGGCTCTGGCCCAGTGGAAATTTACCAAACCGCTGTCTCAGAGTGAGTCTGATCCTGTTGGTCTGAAATCAGAGGAACCAAAGCGGGGAAAAGCAGGCACAGCGCTGAAAGCTGCTCCCTTTCTGTGACCTGCGAGAGCAATTAATCCCTGTGTAGACTTTCATTTGTGCAGCTTTGTTCACCCTAATCCAACCACGCAAAGATACATATTGTGTAATTACATCAAGTTATTTGATTCAGCAAATCGTTATGATTAAAAAAACCTTTACATTCACGATGTAAAAATCGCTGACACGTGCTTATAGCTAACTTTTTCATTGGTCTAATAATAAGCGCAGAGGGATTTGTCAGGTTTAGCATACATCTGCAGAGACACTCAGGGTAAATGCGTAATTTGGGCCAACAGTGATACAGTGCCTTGCAAAACTGTCCACCCCCCGTTTGAACCTTTCCACATTTTGTGACAATACATCCACAAACTTCAGGAGCACTTTTTATCTGGATTTTATGTGACAGGCTAACACAAAGGTCTGAACTTTGACTAGGCTGTTCTAACACATGAATATGCTTTGAACTTATCCATCTCATTACAGCTCTGGTTGTATGTTCAGGGTTGTTGTCATGTTGGAAGCTGAACCTCTACCCCAGATAGTCTCAATGTTTTGAAACCTGACAGCTTTTCAATCAATCAATCAACCAATCAATCAATCAATCAATCAATCTTTATTTGTCAACTACAATTTGCATTTGTAATCGAAATTTCAGTTCAGTTCAAGGCCTCGCTGCTCCTTCTGGAAAAGAAAACCATCATGCTGCCACTGCCACGTTTCCCCAATGGGTTGGTGTGATCAGTTTTCCTCTGATCAGTGCACCTTTCTCCACGCCGGCCGTGTCTTCTTCATGTCTATTAGCAAACTGCAAATTTGACTGTTTGTGGCTTTCTTTCCAAACTGGGCTTGTCATTGCCATTCCCTCAACGAGGCCAGGTTTGTGGATCGCACACATCATTGTGCTGTTGGCAAATGGTTTCCCCTGAGCTGTGGATGACAGCAGCTCCTCCAGTTGCCATGGGAGGCTCGGCTGCGTTTCTCGGTAACGCTCTCCTTGCCAGGCCTGCCTGTTCAGGTGGACAGCTGTGTCTTGGTGGGTTTACAGTTGCCACAGCCTTTTCATGTTCACATGATGGATTGAGCTGTGCTCTGGGAGAGCTTCAAAGCTTGGGTTTTATAACCAAACACTGCTTTGATCTTCTCCACAAGTCTATTCCTGACCTCTCTGTCACGGCCCTTTGTCTTCATTAGGCTGCGTGTTCACTGATCTTCTCCTCACAGACCCGCTGGATTTAGACCGACAATCAATTATACACAGGGGGACCTGTTTACTAATTAATTGATTTCTGAATGCTTGGTTGAGCTGGAGTTTATTAAAGGGAATAAAGGGACAACTATGCCCTAGGCGATTACACAAAATCCCAATAAAATACGATGCTATTTCAGCTTGATGTAAGAAAATGTAAAAAAACAAAAACAGGCACAGACGTTGCTGCAAGGCCAGATCAGTGAGAATGTGTCTTGCTGATTGTTCATTGTGCTCTCAGATCCATGTTTTAGCTCTTGAGTACATGCATGGGCTCTCCGTAACCCCACAGTTTTATACCTGTGGATGTGGGTGAAGGACAGGCATGCTTCAGTGACATATTGTCTCTAATTTTAAATCTGCTGTGTGATGATTAACCGCAGGCCGGTACATCTGGTCAAGATTTAAATGAGCTAAACTTATCATGATCCCCGAAAAGAAAAAGGCTAATTTAATGGAAAAAGTTGAATAATGTTTATTTACTAAACACATGTTGAGGGTCAATGTCTTTCTTTCATTTGATTTCCAAATTTACACCAACTTTGTTGCCAAGTGGTTCTTTTTTTATGGAAATCTCACCTTGATGCATTCATCCACTTCCTTCCTCTCCTTGTAGGGCAATAAGTGTTGCTGTGGGTCGGCCAGAGGCTGGAACGTCACTATGAGGCAACAGCCTATAGCTTCCCATGCGTCTCTGGATACATATCACGGATATCAGGAGCTAATGCCGCCTCCACTGAACCACCGGCCTTAAGCGCCCTTGTGATATCAGACACCGCGGGCTAAAAGTGGAAACTGGCCTTGTTACATTTCTGAAACCCCAACCTGAGTGGGTTAATGGCCCTCTGGTAATTAAATATATGTGTGCTCCTGCTCAGCTGACCAAGAGGCTGGACTGAAGAGAGATCTTCAAATATCGATCAAAGCAACGCAAAGCAAAGGAGCTAAAGAAGATATTTGTAGCTGTAAACCTTCTGCTTATCTTCACAGACGCATTCATTCCCTTCACCTGTACTCTCATTCACTCACTGTAGTCTTTCCGCTGCGAAACTTGTAACAGCTTGATTTCGTAGTGTATCGGTTGCTGTTAAAAAAAGTCTTTGCTTTTACAGACTTGGTCTCTGCGTTTAACCCATCCCCTTAGGGAGTAGTGTGCTGCCAACCCTGAGTGGCGCCGCGTACGGAGAGCGAGCTGTGGTCAGGGGTCATGCTCCGGGAGCCAGACTGACAGACGGAGTTTCAAACCACCGAACTTTGTCACCTCTCCAAGACCCAAACGCCCAGCTCCCTAACCACTAGGCCACCTCTCCCGCTATATAAGTAAAGGAGAATGAATGATGCAGGACTTCCCCGAGCTCAGCATCACTGCACAGACACTAAACACTGCAGCTATGAACTCATCGAACAGCATTAGAACCACTCCAGACAACTTTTTAGCGCTATTGAGCTATATGTGCTGAATGTGCTTTACATGAGACGTTTCACAATGCAGTGAGCACAGCAGGTACAGCCATGTCCACAGAGCATAACAAAGATGCATAGGCCTACTGCTGAGGCCTAGCAATCTGTTGTGTGCTTCAGAACAGATTGTAATCTGACTGCTAAACTAATATAGAAAAGTGTAATTTGAGCCATCTTCAAATGTGGTTTGAGGGAAACTATCTTCAGTGCATCCTCATCTGTCTTTAGCCTTGTATGACTGGATCAGGACAGATGCCTGCGTCAGATGTGAGCTCGGTCCTAGAACGGGGAGGTCCATTTTTCTCCATAAGGTACGCTGTAAGGATTGTTGAAAAGGCCTCAAACTAATTCCTGACTCTACGATCTATCCCAGTATTAAATGAAATGCTTTCTTTGTGTGAAGCTCAGACCTCATTTATAAAGCGAATCCTGTAATTCTCCCTCATATCTAACATCCTCCATCCTCCAAATAAGTACAGAAACCTACACAAATTGTTGCCATAATCTGCTCATACTAGGTTAAGGTGGACTGAAGGCTGAACACGTTTCATCCGACCATTTAGGTTTACTGGCTACGGGTTCCTCTTAATGTTTTATAACGTGTGTGTGGCAAACTGAAGTGTCTACATGAATTTAAAAATTAATCAAAACAGTTACTAAGAAACCTCCCTCAGCGTTTAAATTAAAATCAGACACAAATGAAGTTTTATCCAGATGAAGCAAAATAAAGTATTGTGAGGATCAGGATCAAACCAGTCGTCTCTGTTTACCCGCCCCTAGCCATATGTCCCCCTCCTGTTCCCTCCCTCCTCCCCCAGCCTGTTCCCACACTCACAGCTTGCTGTTCTTCAGGCCCGCTCTTACCAGGCTGGGTCGAACTGGTTGAGGTCGCCAGACGCTGGTTCCAACAATCGTTTCACCCTCGGGGCAATTCCTCCGCAGACTCCACCCCACTCAGTACATCATGTCACCTACCTCAGGTATCTGGAACATTCTGGTATATATTGGTATGTTGTTTGTGTAATTATTTTCACTGATTTAATTAAATGCGGGGAAAAAAAGTGATGGAGTCCTATCATGACACCATAAACACGTTGTCTGCTGTCTTTACCGTTTCATTTTAATTTCTCAGACACTTCTGATCCAGATAGTTGGGGGATTTGTTTAGTTTGTTCCTAAAGTAAGAAATCTGATCATATTTGACTTTATGAGTTGAATGGTCGCAGAAAAGGAAAGTACGATGTTACACAATGTGATTGTTGTCTATGATAAATCAAAAAGGAAGCCTTGACCTCACGTAAAGGCGTCGTTCAGGTCAACAGATGTTCCCACAGAGATGACTAACCAAAGCTATCATGCAGTGTAGTGTACGATAAATGAGCATTTAAAAAAAACCTGATAAAGCTGAAATATAAGTCAAATCCCAAAATAAAAGTTGTTGTGGTAAACATTTTGGCTTTGAATTTTGGTGCTGAACAAACACAGACTCCCCTGGTTAGTGCTCACCTCAGGATGGCTGGGAATGATCTCAGCTGGCATTGAAAACAAAGTCAGGTCACTTTTACCGCAGTTAATTAGTTAACATTTTCTCCTCTTTTGATATCAAAAAGTGCAAACTATCCAATTTAGTGTGCGCTAAGTCACATTTTGACCAAAGGTTTGCATAATCTGTGACTGAATGTACTTGTTTTGGTCATCTGGCCACTTTGTGGCTCAGCGTGAGCCACTCATAGGGAGGCTGAAAGCTAATTACTGGGTGGTGGACGCTGCTGAGCAATCAGATATGAGCGTCTTGGTCAGAATGTGTGTGAAGCCACAGGTTACAGCATGACTGAGAAACAAGATTTCATCCAAAACACAAAACAGAAGTAGAAGGGGAACGGTGCAGATCTCTTCTGGCATTAGGTTAATTAAAGTTCATGCTGTTTTCCTTTCTGACGTCATCCTGCCCTAATGGTTTTTACCGCTCTGGTTCAAACCGGTCAGTTCTTCACTGGCTTTTCAATCTGACTTGAAAAGCTCCCGAAAAGGACCCCCATTCCCATTTTCCTCCTTTTGTCCCACTGTCCTTTTATTCCAGATTCTTCACACTTCCTCCTTTCTCGCCTTCAGCAGCACATTATATAAGAGGGCTGCACAACACTGGCTGGTCAGTGAGAAAAACTGATCACCCTGTTTGACTAGCAAGTATAAACCCTCTTACTGTCGTCAAACAGTGCAAAAACTGCATCTAACCCAATTTACTTTCTCATTTTGTCATAATTGTAAAAGTTTAACAACCTAAACCGAAGACTTTAATAAGGATAATGTTTTTACTAACATAACTGCATTGAGGCTGTTACTTGCATGTAAAACATGCTGGTTAAAAAAACCTAAACAGAATTTATTTTTACAGTGTAGGGCCCATCAACTCATTACCAGTATGAACAGCACATCCGTCAGGAACTTTTAATGATGGATTTGAACAGTTGACTTAATCAGGCTGAAACTATGATGCAGTAATATGAATACATTTTAACAACAACGCTGTGTGTAGCCATTGAGAAGCTTCTGGCATGATTCTGGGTGGATAGTTGACCATTCTTCCTGGTGCATTCAGATATTTGTTTCATGCCACAAACCTGACTCTAAGGCAAATTTTATAATTTTTTTAAGGGGTTACAGTCTGGGCCACTTCAGAGGATTAATATTGAGCTAATTTTGATTTGTTTTTAGGATCATTGTCCTGTTTGAACACAAACATTTTGTCTGGGTTCAAACCATCTGACCCAACAGTTCACCCTCAGTTTTAAGCATATATATATATATATATATATATATATATATATATATATATATATATATATATATATATATATATATATATATATATATATATATATATATATATATATATATATATATATATATGCTTAAAACTGAGGGTGAAGTGAAGTGTATATAGACAGACAGACAGACAGACAGACAGACAGACAGACAGACAGACAGACAGACAGACAGATAGATAGATAGATAGATAGATAGATAGATAGATAGATAGATAGATAGATAGATAGATAGATAGATAGATAGATAGATAGATAGATAGATAGATAGATAGATAGATAGATAGATAGATAGATAGATAGATAGATAGATAGATAGATAGATAGATAGATAGATAGATAGATAGATAGATAGATAGATAGATAGATAGATAGAAGAAATTAAAACAATCTTATTGGTCACAAAGACAACATGATTATTAGGAGATAGTCAGAGAGATGCTTCCAGATCTAAGAATATTATCACTGTCAAACATGGTGGTGGCAACATTATGTTGTGGGGTACTTTCCCTATCAGTGCTCCTGCAGCATTGCATAAAGTGTATGGAATGATGAAAAAGGAAAATCAACACCAAAAATCCCTAATTCATCCTCAAATGAAAAGCTAGATAAGTCGTTTTAACTTGAACAGAGCTGGGTGTTCCAGCAAGATCAAAACTGTTTTAAAGATGGATAAACTGGTGAATATAAAGGTTCAATCACCGTCAGCTCTAATAAAAATGTCAGTCTGCAACATTGGGGGTGACTCCTGGTCTGGGTCTGGGTTGGTGTTTGGATGACCAGTAGTCGTCCGCTATGCTGTGGGAGTTTCAGAGAAACTGAGACATTCATTTTCTGACCAATCTGTCTCATTGGCTTCAAGACTAGTTCACCCCAAAGATCCAGTCATCCAGCACAAACAGAGCAATGTTGTGTGTGCTGTTAAGTGCCAGGAGGACTGGGATCAGTTATACGTCGGGGAAACAAAGCAGCCTCAGGCCAAAAGGATGGTTCAGCACCGAAGAGCATCAAGCCAAGACTCTGCGGTTTACACTCGTCTCCAGGCCGGCTGTCACGCTTTCAGGGATGAAGATGTTCTCATCCTGGATAGAGAGGAATGTTGGTTTAAAACGGGGTAAAGGAAGCCATTTTTGTGAAAAGAAACCTGCCGTCACAGCGTCCCCCTCTTACAATGCTGTTATTGCGAGCATGACTCAGCCCCCTGGGAATAATAAGTGGCCATCAGGGCACTAACAACCGGCTGGTAGCCTGATGGTCCTCTTTTGCATGTGAGCAGCCAGTTTTGATCGTCACCGTTAAAGTTGTCGATCCACATACAGCCTTATAGCACTCAATTTCAAATTTTCTTCTTTTTTTTTTTTTTTAAACTTGTGCACCCGTTTCTTGTTTTCTGGCCAGCATTGTAAATTAGACACGTCAACTGAATCAAACATTTGCCTTAGTTATTGCATTTGAGCGTAATACAAAGGGTAACGTTTTTCTTAAATTGTGAAACATGGGGACTTTGTTTTGGTTTAATTTGTTTTGGAGAATGTTAAAAATGTCCTGTGGATACATTATTAAAGACGAAATTAGGTTCTGGCGAGCAGTCATCTGTATTCCCAGAGCGGAGTCTCTTTCTTTCTGAAAGCTTCGGCTTATTTGGCCTCCCAGCAGACTGCGTCTATATTTATCTCCATGCAGCTTTATAACAGGGTTTTAACTTGAAAGTTAGGTAACAATTACCAAGAAGCTGCTCCATGGCAACAAAAGATTATGAGCTTAACCTGCACCTAAACTAACAGGAACCGCCTGTTCAGACACGATGTTGGGGGTTTGTGCAGCTGCACTCCCCACGGTGGCCACGGGGGGCGCTCTGACCTTTTGACCCTGTCTCGATCAGTAATCCTGTTAGAGCTGGCTGTCTAACTGCGGGGGCACAGCAGGGGATGAGTAATTGACAGAGATTCCTCTGCGTGAAGGAGCAGAACGTCCCAGACTGGATAATCACAGTTTGGGAACAGTACAGATGGGACAAAGGCTTCATAGCTGCATCTGCAGTTGTGTTTATTAATGGGTTTGTGTGTGTGCACGTTTTTCCCAGCGAAGCGTCACGTGGATTAATCTGTGCACTGTGCATGCTACTGGGTCCAAACCCCAGTGTTAGTGCCCAGGCAAAAAGAACGTGTCAAAGCTATGTTAAATCTGCCTTTTATTCCACAAAAAAATTTTTTACATACAAAAAACTTTGTATGTAATATAGCTTTGAAAGGAGAAGATAAATGGCCTTTCTATCTCTATCACACCTACTTCGTATGAGTTTGGGAGAGGAAGGAGGACAATGTGTGAATCCTCAAAATATCTGTGACAGTTTTTGGCCCAAATTTCTGCAAAATTAAAAAAACGGTGAAGGAAAAGTGTTTGAGTATGCAGCTATGTGACAATCTTTCCTGGTGAGGTGTTTAAAATACACACATTTCTTAATCTTTGTCAATGATTCGGTCCTGGTCAGTCTGGCTATTTGTCATGCCACGCTGTTGTAATTTTGGTATTTCCGTCCCCAACTTTTTCATATAAAGGGACATTTCGTACCAAACATTTTGTCAGTTTATGTCCCCCCTGGGGATGTCGCATACAGTTGAAGGAGGAGCCAAATGCAGAACGTAGTTGTGGCAAAATAAAGATCTTTTAATAAGAAAAATAGACCAGTTCATTGTTGTTCATTGGTTTTTCGCGCATGCGCGCCGGACTGGTAGGCAAAAGGCGAACACAATGGCGGACGCAAACAAAGGAAATGACGAATTCTCGGCGTATTTTTCTTCTTTAGATAACGTATCACAAGATCGTTTTAAGAGTAAGTTGATGGTTGATGGTATCGGATTGCCAGATCCACACAGCAAAAGCCTGAAGGTACAGAGCGAGTCTGTGAAATGCTGCCAAGTGTTCCGTAACGAGACATATACAGCTGCCTTATAAACACGCAGGCCAGTACACACGAGAGAGCATGAAAGACATGAAACCACTGGACGGCTACAATTATTTTATATCGGGACATAGGCACCAGCAACCCCCGCAACCCCATGAGGGATTAAGCGGGTCAGAAAATGGATGGATGGATGTTCAGACATGTTTGTGTAACATACGAAGCGGAATCGGACACGAACAGCGCCTCAGCAAAGAGGAAGACCCGCCACCGCTATGTTAAAAAAACATTGTTCACTAAGGATTATTTGTGGTGTTTTTGTCTTATTAATCCTTTTCACAGACTCATGCCAGAGGGTTTGCATACATTGTACATGTACGTATATTATTACGAAACGCACCTTTACGTCTTGACTTAAGTATATATCCTAATTTTTTATTTATATCATTATTTAAGTAGAACAACGACCAGTGCAAAATTAAGTTGTATTTACCGGAGATGAAGTGTAGACTGCAAATTCTGTCGTGGTATGATGGCTCCCACAGTCGATTGGGATTGTCTGCCTGCATCCTTTTAATGGAAAATATCCATTTCTTTCGTCTTTCTTTGTCCTTCGGTAAACGACAGAAACGTACATCTGACGATTTGGAATGCCTCTCTGTGCAACCGGGATCACAACAAGTCGTAGGCATTGTTTAGATTCCAAAAATAAACTAAAAGTACGCTCTAATTCACCCGTTTTGTCATAGTAGTAGACGAGAACAGTACTGTTTTTGCCTACCCGCGGGACCCGGATGTAGCGCGGACGTCACGCGTGAACTGGTCTATAAGGAGAACTAACAAGCAGTCCACACACGGGGAATCACGCAAGACATACAAGAACTGAAATACATCTGCCAGGGAGAACCAAGGTGGCAATAGGAATGAATCTGAATTTCCCCATTGAGGGACAATAAAGGAGTTACTTATCTTATCTGATCTTATCTTATCTCTTATCTTAAATCCACAAGAGAAAGCAGAGGAGACCAGTGGAGAGTGAGGGAACCAGGGAGTTTAAAAACAGAGGAAGGTGTGGTGAAAACTGAGGCAGAACCCCCACTGCCCTACACACTTGAATCAAATGGCTAAAGTACATCACTAGGATGCAATCAAGCTCTGCAGAGCTCTGCTAATTAGTTCATATTGGAGTCTGGCGTGTTGAAGCGGAGATGCATATAAAATTTGCAGGACACAGGCCATCAAGGACTGGAGTTTGAGAAATTAGAAGCAGCCGAGAACAAGGAGGCCAGAGAGCTGAGGGAGAATAATTGACAGGGCAGACAGAAATCTGACCAAATAAACAAGAAAGAATCAAGATCCAAATCTACAATGATACAAATGCAATAGCTGCAAGAAGCAAACAGGAAAGAAACAGATAAGGATCATGACAGGGGATGCCTTGCATTTGCCTTGACAACCAACGAATAAATGTAAAAGTCAAAGTAGTTCCAGTTGAAACCAATTGTTGAAATAAATTGCAAAGAAAGACGCAAGAGCTTTTTTCCTCACTGACTTTGAATCAGGCTCAGTCTTGTTTGTTTCAGGTAGGGCTGGACGATGTAAAAAAAAAAGAAGCATATTGATAAAATAGAAATCATATTGATCGATATGTCATCAACAAATTCAAAACATATATTTTAAGTGCAGCCCTGGCCGTTTTATGCTGTGGCTTATCAACCTATTTTTAGATACAGAAAACACAAACTCTGAATTCAAACTCAACCCTTTATTCAACCAACTTTTTACCAAAACTGCACGTTTTTAAAAAGGAACGTGTGCTCGCTGAACTCTTTGAAGGGGGCGGAGCTTGGTGACGGAGCATTTCTGGGTCTGTTTGTGATTGGTTGGGAGGATGTAATGATGTAATATTAACCTACATGGCTAAAATGCAAAAGGAAGGAAAACTGTTATTCTATTGAACTTTTTACTGAACTTTTTTTCTATCATCGATATACGTCTATAGGTTGTTATGTATCGTTATTGAAATATTGTCCAGCCCTAGTTTTAGGTCATTTGGGATTGTCAAAATTAGTTCTGTTTGCTAAATGTCAGAATAATGAGAAACAAATTTTAGGGCATTTTTGACTTTCTTAAAATTCAGAAGTCTACATACACAACATGATACACCTTTGAACAATTTGGGGAAAACCTAGATAATGATGTGGTTGCTTTGTCTGCTTCTGAAAGGTTAGTGATGACAGTCTGAGTTGAATGAAGAAACACTTGTGAAAATAATAATTAATCATTTTTGAATATACCAGGTTGTGCAGTTATAAACAGCGTGTGAACGTCCAGCTATTGTCCTGGTCTGAAAGGAGATGCGGTCTGAGATCACCGTCTCTCCTGGGAAGTTCAGGGGTGGAAGGGTTGTGTTATATCGTTTTTTTTCTACAGAGTGCAAAGGCTCACTTCATGAAACTGAGGGTCTTATGAAGAGAGAAAAACTCTAAAAATACATCACACAAACGGTTCTTCAAAATGGACAAGGACCCCAAGATTACCACCAGATTAATGTGTCTTGAGGACTACAGAGTCAACTTTTTGGGGCAACCATCACAAAGTCCCATAGTAAGATTGTGGTCAGCGCTAAAAAGGTGTGCCTGAGCAAGTTGGCCTCCGAACCTGCCTCAGTTGCATCAATTCTGTCAGGAGGAAAGAGCCAAAATACCAGCAAAACACCGTGGGTAGCTTGTGGAAAACTATTTCTCTCATCCATGATTATGACATTTAGCAAACAGAAAACATTTTGATGATCAAAACTGACCTAAAACGAAAAGTTTTATGATTTAATATGTGAAAGTGAGAAGAAAAAGGTGAAAGATTTTTGTATATGGCGCACGTTTGCAAAGATCTGGCTTCAGCTGTAACTAGCAGGTAAAAATAAACTGATCTACTATGTTAACATAAAGCTGACCAATAGGAAATTGCTGTTTATGAGTACAAAACGGCACATGAGTATTCAATGGCGCTATTACCTGGTGATGGGATTAACAGCTTTATGTCTTTCCCTGCCAAATCACGTTTCATTGGGTTCAGCAGGACGTCAGACGTTATTTTTCAGACCAAAAATACAGATTACGCAGAACATAGAAACCCTAGAGCAAAGGAGATCCAAGCATGATGGCAATGAGTCAAAATTCATCACAGTGACTCAAATTGAACAAATGACTGTTTACAGCAGATCTATAGTTTAAAACATGCACATAAAACTTACAATGCCTTTTTCAATCAATGGGTCATAAAAAGCAACAGCACTGAGACTCATATGTCCTTTGAATAAAAGAAACTAAACAGTCCTTATTAAATATTTTGGTGGAGCTGGAGCTTTGATTCAAATGTGATTCTATCTCCATTTTAGAAACACCTTTTTGTGCGAGTTTGGTTTTGTCTTCTTGCCCTCCTAGTCTGACATCTCAGCTCATTCTTGGCGACAATGACGATGTGCTGTTTGTACACAATAAGTGTACAAACTGGGTCGGTAAACACACAACATGACCTTCTAACACCATAATCTTACAAACTGACCTCATTTTGGACTCTTTGACACGTACACCTGCTTCAGACCTCAGTGTGGCTTCATGGACTCTGGGATAAAACGGGTTGACTGCGAATAAGTAGTTTGCATTTCGATCAAAACTTTACCTTTCTATTAGCACAAAGACGTTGTGGATGTCATTGTTCTGCGGTTTTGGTGTTAGCACAAAATGTTTTTACAGTGAACCCATTTTCTTCAAAAGGGAGTGGTTTAATGGTTAGAGAAGGATACAACTTTATTCTGATGATTTTATGACTTTATTCTTAGAATTTAAGTAAAATAAAAAGAAAATCCAAAACAGTCTCTGCCACTGTTATTTTGGTCGCAGGCTGAAAAGTTTGGGAACTCCTGCATTTAGGAATGGGTTAAAAGCAGAGGGCAGATTTCATAGGAATGTACAAAAAAACATGATTATTGTTTGATTTTGTTGGGAATGGTCCCAAAGCTCTTGTGTTCACAATCACATGCATCAAGCGAAGAATGAAAATGTTTTGGGCTTTGTGTCAGTTGAGGAATCATTTCTTCACTTTTACTATTTTCATAACATCTTAATTGGAATTAATTTATGATTTTCACAAAAATGAACGTTATTATAGTATTCCTTACTCACTATAAGGATATCTCATATTGTGAAAAATATAACAATAAAGAAAAAAGCTATGAACTATATTTTGTGAAAGAAAGGGTTGCAGCCTTTAATTTATTTTCTGATTTTGGTTTTCCAGCTTCCTCCCTGCCTTGATCAATAAACTAACAAAACAAAAGTTTCTGCAAGCATGAATGTGTGTGAACATCTATTTTGGACCATCCATAAATTATTTTAACTCGACCGGTCATGCAGGAAACAGAACCAGGAGGGAAACTCTAATACCCCTCTAATAAGCAGCTCTCTCCAGCTCACTCTGGAAGATCCCAAAGCTTTCCCAGTCCAGTAGAAATATATACTTTATATCCCCATAGGGTGTGTCAGGAAGACCTCCAAAATTAGGTATCCAAGAGGCATCCTGATCTGATGTCCACAACACCTCAGCTGGCTCCCTTCAGTGTGGAGAAGCAGCTACTCTACTCTTGGCTCCCATTGGATGAAGGAGCTCCTCACCCTGGATCTTAAGATAAAAACGTCCAGCTCATTTGTTGGCGAGGAGTCTTGTAATATCTTAGTATCGTGACATGCTGAGTTTCAAAGTTACTCGTGAATGGATTCTTCTGAAAGGAAACCTGATCTAACGTAAACCTTGTGTGTGTTTTATGAATCCTGCGCCTCAGGTAAGTATATAACATTTTTAAATACGGCTCAGCTCAAGTATCATCAGAAATGTCATTAATGAGACCAGCCTAAAACAACCAAATGCATTTTTAACTCCATCTTTTTTTTTTTCTTGTGTATCACATTCAACTGTTAAATACTGAGGCACAAAGGTAAACCAAAACCGTTTGATTCTGACACGTCGAGTCTTTATTGAGTTCAGTAATTATCTGCCACCAAACCACCGATGCATACGAGGCGCTGAAAGGCCACGAAAAACCAAACTTACAAAATGGAGTAAAGGCGGAACAGTTTCTGCAAAACGAAACAATCAAAAAAGGGAAAGACGATCATCAAAGGGCGTCAGCAGAGAAATCTGAGCAAGTTTATTCCCAGCGTTATCAGAGCATTCCCAGGGGCGTTTTCTCCTGGTGACGGACGGTCTCAGCAGGATTGTCTTCCTCACCTTCACAGACCGCCGTCATTCTGCAACGGCACAAAAGTCACAGGTTTAATTTAGCCGTCGACAGGAAGGAGGTTTGCAGTTCATCCTGAGAGCTGTTAATAAATGTGAGTTGGTGTTAATGTGTAGACCATTGATGGTAGAGTTCACCTATGAATGTGTTGGCAGTCGATGATCATGGCACCACTGCAGTACGTCACTACGTGACGGTTTGGACACTAATGTCAGCGAGAGCCGGAAGGTGACTGTTAATCTTGAAGCTGCGCAGACTGGTTTGTTTGTGGAGGTGCATCTGAACGCAATCAATATTTGACTTCGCTCTCACGTGTTTCTTCAAAGTTATAAAATTACTTTTAATTATTTGGTGGCATGGAAAGAAATTCTTCACAATAGTTTACCAGTATCAGTCAGCATTTGAGCTAATATAAATTGAAGTCAGACAGTTTCATTCATAGTACAGCTTCATATGAAGCTGAAAAATGTTTTACTCTTCGTTGATGAATGCGATGAAAGATGTCACTTTTCAAAATGCACAGCAACAACTCCCACAAAAAAAAGCACCCTTATTAGTTTGTTCATACCACAATATGACCCATACCACCGTCATTTTGGGGTTGGTAAGTTTTTCAGCTTCTGACTCACAAAGCAGCACTGCTCGCAACTCATGGTAAAAACATCCCAAGGCTGAAGTTTACAAACTTTGGGGTCAACTGAATATTACCATAAGGAGAATCGGCCAATATGACCATTGTTATTTGTTTTTATATTTAGAAACATAGTTTTTTCCTTAAATCTTATAATCTTATATAAAAATAGCAAGCCTTTTTAAAGTTAAAGTTAATGCCTGTGGGGTTGTGCGTGGTGAAGCGGCAGAGAGGGCGCCCCTGTATGGAGGCTAGTCGTCAACACAGCCGTCCAAAGTTTGACACCCAACATTGGGCCGTTCTGTGCATGTCTTTTTTCTCTGTCCACTTAAAAAAGTGGATTTTTAAGGCTTTTTAGCGCAAGGCTCATAAAAAATGTTGCGCCGGGTGTCATGTGACCGATGACGTAAGCGTTGATCTGTTGACATTGCAACAGTTACTTTCTGATCAGTTTCTCTGTAAAACAACTCTTATATAATCATGTCAAGGTTGTAACATTCAGTTTAATCGGCAGCTGTTGTTTACAAAATTGTAAAATAAAAGGCAGCTGAAATATCCATTCTCTCCTCTCCTCCCCCCATAACTTTGGGAAATAAAGAGCAACTGTTTCCAATTTCTCTAAAATTGTTATTTGTGATAGCATGTAGTATACTAGAAATTTCCTTAATCCAGTAATCTGTCATATTTTACATTACAACGGGATTTACCATAAAGTCTACACTCTCGTCTTTTCAGGAAGTCTTAATTTTTGTGCCCTGCTATCAGCCAGTTTCCATCCTCTTATTTCAGCAATGGAAAATCATAAATACACACTACGTGTTGGAATACTCTGTTTGGTGGCTTACTTTTATTTGTCAGGCTTAAGTGACAAAAGTTGGAAAAAGACCGATTATCTTGGCGTTTAAAATAACACAAAACACAAACTGAATTTCGCACAACACCGGAGGTGAGAAAATCCTTGCTGAATGGAATCGCCAA
This sequence comes from Fundulus diaphanus, assembly GCA_037039145.1. Taxonomy (NCBI): domain Eukaryota; kingdom Metazoa; phylum Chordata; class Actinopteri; order Cyprinodontiformes; family Fundulidae; genus Fundulus; species Fundulus diaphanus. The sequence continues at coordinate 22,428,614 of CM073131.1, forward strand.
GCAGCCGGTAGCCTCTAAACTTTCAGACGCAGCGTTGCCTCACGAGTCCTGAGCGGAGTGTTTCTCCCACTCCAGCTGCAACAATCCCTGAGCGGCCTGAGCCCAGAGAAGCTCTGTGCGCTCAATCAGAGCCCACCGAGCTCTCTGCTGATGTCTCCTTCTCTCCTCATCACGCAGTGGGAGCGGAGAAATCTCGCTGTCATCACAGCAGAAGCAACGTGTTCTCCACACTACCTCTCAGCACGGCCCTGCTACCCCGCAGAACCCTGAGGCGTTTAAAGCCGTGGTGGGTATAGACCCGCAGCCCTTTGGGTTCGGAACCCCCCCGGAGGCTATGAGCGCCACAGCGCAACAGATAAATGCGCGTCCGCTCTCAGAGCGCTCACGTCCGGATTATTTAGTAAAATTCTAGGAACACATAATGCTGAGACACTGTGGTTTGTGCTGAATCTGAATCTTTTTGTGCTGTTTTGGCGAATTTCAGCCATCATAAACGATGCCAGGCAATCGGGCTTCGACAAATTGTTTCCGTGTTTATATCCGAACTGTCAGCCAGAACCACGATTATAAACCCCGATTCCAATTATACAACAGCAACCCATTTCGTTTATTCTCCTAAAATGTTTTTCTCAGACTTACCCGAATCGTAACAGACGCTTGCGCTGTCTTTCGTGTTAAAATCATCACTTTGTGACTCCGCATTTCAACTTGTCATTGTGTACTCCATTGTACTCTCTGTAGCGTAGCCTGAGCTACGTCATCGTACCACGTGACCCAAATTGTGGATTTTCAGCCTAGCGGTCGCCGAGGGACAATTTTTAATCCTCAAAAAAAACCTTTAACAGCGCAATCACGATTTTAAAGCCACATTTTTTGAAAATATGATCACTAATGCATGTATTTCCGAGTTGGTCGATCTCAGAATCAAGAAGTACTTTAAGATAAGATTAAAACAGGCTACATCCATTCCAAATGCTAACACTGTTTTACAGGAAACAGTTTTGCTAAAACTCTCCTTCTTGTTAGTTTTAGGAAAGTTGCATTTGCATTTGGAAAAGGGAATTCACAAGTTGAAAAAAATCTATCGAGGCTGTCGGAGGTTCCTCGCCAAATCCGACCTCAAAATGCAACATGGCTGCTGCACAGGTCAGTGGTAGTTGCAGTAAAAAGCTATTTGTTTACTCCAGAATTCACTTCTATGATAGTACCAACACTCTATCTAAGTGAAAGTGTTTGAATGTCTAAAATGTTAAGAAGTTTGTTGTTATTACAGTCTTCAGCCTCGTTACTGGCACCCAGTGAACTTGGGTGGGGCACCAGTCTCTGATCTGATTTCTGACAAATGAATGCTACAGAATGTTATTTAGGTTAGGACTGCAAAATTGCGGAGTTAGGGGCAAAAAATTTGATGTTTAGAGCCGAAATCCTGTTTTTAAGAATGTAATTTTAGGGACTCAACAAGATTTTACATATTTTGAAACATACTGATGGGTTAAATTGTCTGCTTGAAAAAAGTGCCGCATAATCTTGTTTGTCAATGGGCAGCAACTTTGACCAAATATAATTAAAGTTTTATTTATTTATTTACTTATCTAACATATTCAAATTGCATATTTTTAAAGACAAAACTCTAGGTTGCTAATATGTTTATGTGCTGTTTGAATATCAATGGAATTTTAATACGTTGTAATTTTGTACCTGTAAACTAGACTCACGTTCTACCCGAGTACTTTACCAATGCTTATTGATTAATTCATTTTATCAGACAGGTAATTTTGATCATTATACAGACAAACATTCCATACAAATATATATAAATCAACTGTATATTGCTTTCATAAGATTTTATATCACCCATTATTTTGAAGTAATTTTATTGCTATTCCCTTTTGGGCGGCTCTTGTAGTTGTGGTGGTTTGCTGAACTGTTCTTCAGAATAATGTGAGTGGATTGTGTGTGTGTACATAATGCTTAAATCGATTATTTGTTTTGGGTAGTGTCATCATGGAACACTTGTATGTATTCAAATTTAAAGTTGTTCAGATCTGATCTAGGGCTATGCTGACAGGCTGTGTTAGCTCTTCAAAAAATAAAATTGGACAAGCGGTTAAAGTGTATTCTGCAACATATTTCCCCCCCGATGTATTTAATTCTGTTTGTTTTTAGTGAAATTTGCTACAGACTAATTTGTTAACAGGTTTACATTCACTAGACATTTAGAGGATAAATGCAGGCCCATACTTTCAGAGCTGATTTTCGTAGTCCTTCTGTGTAAATCACAGCAGTTCAGGTGTCTTTTTTCCTGCTTAGTGGAACAGAAAATTGCTAAAACCCCTGAATAGCCGTTTCATTGACTTTCTTTCACAAACACACTCAAAATTAGACTTTTTCTTTGTTTTTCTTGTTTCCCTTCAGAGCAGATTTGATTCGAACTCAAAATGAATCACAACAACAGTAGCAAAGAAACACAGCAGCTCTCCTGACTCACTGTTACAAATAAACAAATACCTGAAAAGTATTTTGATGGTCCTCGCTCTTTTAAACCTTTTATCATCTCTGATGCTCAGAAATGTTTTTCAGTGATAAGAAGACGGAAAAGAAAAATGCATTAACGCGCTTTCAAACCTATTGAAGGCTTTTGTTTCTGTGCAGATTTCACCTACATCTTTGCTGTCCCGACAGTCGCCGCAGATGCATCCTATGCAGCCGTTGACCACCTGGATGCCACAGAGCACAATCTGCAGCACGCCCATTCCCAGCAGTATGGAGAACAGCACGACGTGCCACAGTACTATATTTTTAGGCTGCTCGCAGCTTGTCCACATGGTCTGGTTTACAAGGTAGCTGCCATTACCCCTGAGAAAGAGAAAAGCAGAGGATTGTTCAGGATACACAACACTGGTGCAAGTATGTTCTTAACAGGTGAAGGTTGGGATGCAGAGGGAAGCGTTGCAAGGGTTGGTTTGAAGACAATGTTGTGCAAAGGACATTAATGGAAATCAATAAAAATAAAAACCTAAAAATGAGGAAAAGATCCTAATTACAAAAAGAAAAATTGTCCTTCATTGATGTCTAAAATACAGTAATCAAAGAAACAGTTTGGCATATTAGGAGATGTGTTTATTTTCATTTCTCAAAGGAGATAAATCTCACCCTCAAATAGTCAGCAAAATATAAAATCTTAAAGGGAGGAATGATAAATTAGCAGGCATGAAGATGTTTGTTCCAATCTAAATTTACCACCGACATGTTGGATCTAGGCTGAACATTTCAGAGCCCTAAAACTGCTTAAATACTTAAATTACCCTTTCAGTTCGCACTTAGACAGATTTAAAATTTTCCCTTTCTGTGTAAATTGAATTTTAAATAATTGCAAAATAATGTCAAATTTTTTGCATACATATCAAGAAAGCAGTAATGCTCCACTTTTGAAAGGTAATCTGTTGGGCTCTGTTTGACATTAAGACAGCATTGCCAAACAGGAAATGTTGAAAAAATAAAGAAAGACTTTAAAATAACAGCACCTTGCTATGTTTTCATCTTGACCACATATTTGGATATAATTAAAGTTAATGAGCATTTTGATGTAGTTGTATCAAAATGTTCTTTTTAGTATCTCCCAGCATGAACAATTGTTTGTCGCGGATTGTGTTGACCATTTTCTAAAAAAAAGCTTACACCTAACCTTTCCTATTACAGCAAGAAAAAAATATTAAGATTTTTTTTGTGTAAAACAGTCTTTTTTTCTCTTTTTGGCTGAAAATCTTTGGAATAAGATTTCAAACATGATCAATGTTCAGACAGTTCATGTCATCCAAGGTCTTCTTAAAACTGCACCGGAAAGAAACTGTTAATATGTGCACCCATTCCAGCCTGGTCTGGTAATTTTGCATAACTCTAAGCCTTAATATTTCTCCACCCATGCTGTAAACTTCGTTAGTGCTTAAAAATTGGACATTTTAACGTTTGTTTTATTTTGGACTTTTTCTGGACTTTTCATAATCTGCCTTCACCTCAAATTCATCATCCAATCAGCGCAGTCTCCCTCCAGCCACCACTCTGCTCTAGATCAGCTCCACCTGTTGATAAATAAGTCAACTCGGCTCACCTGTGCACCTGTCTACTTATACCTGCCTAAGCCAACTCTTCCCTGCCAGAATGTCTCTTCTCTTCTGGTCTAGTGTGATGTGCCCTGCTTCTACCAGATCCTTTGTGCTCAGCCAGGTGGACTTTTCTGATAAAAGTTGCCTGTGTCTGCATGCTGCAGTTCTGCATGTTTCCCCACGAGTTCCAGCCGCTCGCTCTGCCCCTTCTGGTGGTTCTCCGGTTCCACATCGCCTGTTCTGGTCTGGTTCCACCTGCATCTGGTCAAGTCTGGCCCTGCTTGCTTGCCTCACCTGCCAGTACTCATTCCCTCACGACAAACCTTTAAAAAAGACGAAACTCTGCGTCCGGCTGAATATCGGGTTCACCAGCGTCATCCATTACACTTGTGTTTTGTTTGAATATTCAGCGATCTTCAGCACCCCAGGATAATAATAATAGAAATAATAATTTGTTTTAGTTAAAAGCCCCCTTCATTAAAGTCAAGGTCACAGTACAAATTATAACTAAAAAAACAACAATAAAACCTAATTTAAAAAAACATTAGCAGATAACCCAGGAGCACATCCATAAGTAGCAGGATCCTGACTGCAGCTCGTTTATGGCCAGTCAACCAGTGTTTTTAAGGGTTTGACCAAAGTCCAACTCTCTATACACTGATAACACTGAAAAGCATTTTTTTCCCTATAAGAGTCACAAATTTACAAGTTCTATCAATGAATAATTTGTATTATTTGATAACAAGTCATAAAATAATAAATGACATTCTTCTAAGGTGTATCTTGGATATTTTTTTTTAAATGGTTCATTGAATAGTAAACGGCAAAATGGCTTTATATAAAGATAAGGCCAATTATCAATTCATCTTTAAAATCAACTGACAGTCAAAGAGAGTGTTTCTCATATTTCAATTCCATTCAATTCCATTTTATTCATATAGCACCAATTCATGATACAAGTTATCTCAAGGCACTTTACAAAGTCAAATTCAATCCGATTACACAGATTGGTCAAAAAGTTTCCTATCTAAGGAAACCCAGTAGATTGCATCAAGTCTGGACAAGCAACATTCACTCCTCCTGAAAGAGCGTAGAGCCACAGTGGACAGTCACAGTCGTCTGCATTGTCCATGGCTTTGCAGCAATCCCTCATACTGAGCATGTATGAAGCGACAGTGGAAAGGAAAACTCCCCTTTAACAGGAAGGAAACACCTCTAGCAGAACCAGGCTCAGTGAAAACGGTCATTTGCCTTGACCGACTGGGGGTTACAGAAGACAGAGCAGAGACACAAGCACATATTAATCTATGAATGTTATATGGTAATGGCAGATGATCTGCCCCCTGGATGATGTCACAGCTAACAGAACGCCAGACCAGGTGTAACTACTATGAATGGAAAAATGACAGAGAACAAAAAGTTAAAAGCTGAAATAACAACAAACAATGCAAATTGGAGAACAGTAGAAATCAGTAGAGTGAGAAAAATAGGCCCTGATGTCCTCCAGCAGCCTAAGCCTATAGCAGCATAACTATAGAGACAGCTCAGGGTAACATGAGCCACTCTAACTATAAGCTTTGTCAAAAAGGAAAGTTTTAAGATTTGTCTTAAAAAGTAGACGGGGTGTCTGCCTCACGGACCAAAACTGGGAGTTGGTTCCACAGGAGAGAAGCCTGATAGCTAAAGGATCTGCCTCCCATTCTACTTTTAGAGACTCTAGGAACCACCAGCAGACCTGCAGTCTGAGAGCGAAGTGCTCTGTTAGGAACATACGGGGTAATCAGAGCTCTGATATATGATGGAGCTTGATTATTAAGGGCTTTATATTTGAGAAGAAGAATTTTAAACTTTATTCTAGATTTAACAGGAAGCCAATGAAGGGAAGCTAAAATTGGAGAAATGTATGTTTCCCTATCAGAGCCACACTTATTAGTGAATCTGGTAAAGATATGCAAAAACCCTTTAAATGAATAAATATTTTGTTGCCGTATGAACAAATACATACTTTGACTTCCTGGTGTCCCTGTTATCATACTGCCAACTAGGAAGCACTTGATCTTCTCCCATAGCATCTCACAAAGTTGGAGCACAACGAAAGAAGGACCTTTGACCTTTTCTGTTTGCACAGCCTCTCTAGATCACCCAGACTCCTGGGTCTTTAATGCTCTAATCTGTTCAGATGACCTCAGAGGGTTTCTATCATATTTAGGTCTGACGGCCAATTTAGCCACGGATGAGGGTTGATTTCACAATATGTAAACCATTCACTCCAGTAAGCTCCCCTCGGATCTTTAGACAGGAAATAGACCCACAGCATCACAGATCCTCCATACCATACCTAACAGAGGTGCTTTCCTTCATTTCCATTCTTTGTTTTATGCCAGACCCACCAGGAGACCTCAGTCTCATCTGACTCAAGCACATCGCTCTGTTTAAGGTCCCGGTAGAGTTTCAATTGTTTAGGTGAGTGATGGTAAGGACTCAAAAGACCTTTTCTTGACATGCCTCCCAAACAACCAGCTTGCATTTAGACAGAGTCTGGTAATTACTATGGAGACTTGGTGATGCTAAGATGCCCCTCTTTTGCAATTCGCTAACAACTTTGGGCATCTTTTCCCTCTTTTGCCATCCTGTTGATTCTGCATAACACCGGGATAAACTTGCGTCCTTGCCCAGCCGTGTCTGTCAGAGTTCCAACTTTTTTAATTGTTGCTCTGACCGTAGATGTGGGCAAATTTAGACGAGCAACACACATCTGACTGACTTGAATGGCATGATGTTCTCTTGTCTTTTCTGTATTGAAGAGTGGTGAAGAGAAATTGACCTCTGTGTCTTGAGATATTGGTACCCCAGGGGATAAAGAATAAAGTATGTGAAACACTCTGATCTACATTAAAAAGTAACTAAACTATTAAAATTACCCCATTTACATTTTGTTTTGTGGAGGTGGCAGGGTTGGTTACCAGGGGTTTTGTTAAAATCGGTCACTTGTAATTGCTTGATTTTATTCTGAATTAGTTTAATCAAATTAAAGGTTGAATTTTTCTAAAATGTTCATTGTGATATGATGCTGCTGCAATAAAGCAAGGTTTGAATTTTTTTTTAAACACATTCTAGGGTGCCAATAAATACTGGAGGAGCTCTTCAGGAAACGTAGCTTGTCTCCATAGTTTGTCTCCATTTCTCAAGTCATTGCAGACAAAAATATGCCTTGTGATCAAGAAGAATCAGTTCTTCTTTTTAATGTCATCCTTTTAAGATCGAGGGGAACACTGGGTCACCGTGTGCACTGAGAAGGATCTTCTGCCGGCTAAACCAGAAACAAAGAAAGAGGAAACTGGGATTTTCTGGAGGAAGCACAAGTGGAGGTTGAGTTTTAATATCCCTCCATGAATTGTGCAATAAAAGTTAGTTCCCTCCCTGTGAACAGTGGTGTCTTCAGAACAGCCGGCAGCCCTCCTTCGTATCTACAACCTGCTCATTTCTGTTTGACAGTCTTAATCTCTTGATCAGGTGGGTTGATTCATACTTGCTTGTGCAATTCACCACTAGTGCCAATCATGTTATTACTGGATAAAAGTTTTATTAACTCATACTTTATTGGCCTGTGAGCCTGCATGGACACTGAGTTAGGCAATGAGATTGTGTTTGTTTTGTTTTGTAGTTCCATATTTGTGCAATAAATACAGTTTGTTTTGGATTTTGAGGACGATTTCAATTGAAGTTGCCCACTCCAAAAAAGAAAGGGTTGGCTCGCTGTGCCTCCTGCTGGAAGTTAAGATTTTTGCATTTCTGATGTTTTTTTTCCAAGAGCGGAAACTGTTCTCTTCCTGATAACGGTAATAGATCTTAACCGATCAGACCTCTGAGGTAAAGGAACAAGGAAGAACTGCCAATGGAAACATGTATTTATATCTTGCAGACGTCATCGTTGTTATTGCATGTGAGACAGCAGGATGGGCAGATCACTCACGTGCCAGTGTCCTCAAAGGGATACACCCAATCTCCATTAACCAAGCACTTAGGTCCAATCGCCATCCCGGCCGAGGCCACGCTGGTGCAGTAGATCCCCCCGATGAGACCGAAGGCAGACGACAAGACCGAGTTCAGCATCTGAAGGAGACGTGGCGTTTTATAACAACTGGATTTTAAATAGGTTGTGGTGAAATCGGTACACAAATACCTAGAGCACACCTCACATTCAACCAGGTTTCTTTACAGGAAAGTAAGTACACCCTCTTTCCATTCTAGGGCTTGACAGATCGGGATGCGCTAAAAATCTGGGCTTGATTGAAATCGAGCCCAGATTTTTAAATCTTACCTTAAGTGTAGAAAAAAAAAACACCGTAGTTTCAACTATCATTAAGCAAAATGCCCAAATGGAAAAGTTGTGTATGGAAAAACTAACCTCACCTTTTGCTGCTTACCAAGAATGTAAGAGGGGAAGTAGCAGGGAGAAGCTCCTTATCGAAAAACACTTTATTAGTTGCTCATGATCAGCCTCGATGAAAGCCGTGTGATCTCCAGCGTGTACGCGTGTTTTAATACAATGCCAAGAAGGACAGTCATTGTTGCTGGCCATCAGTCTGGGAAAGGTAATAAGACCACTTTCGGATCATTTGGAGTCCATTTTTCTACGATGGGAAAGATTATCCTCCAGTAGAAAACATGTAAGACAGCTGTCCATCTCGCCAGCAGTGGGTGTTCCAGCAAATTCCCTTTAATGACGGATCATGCAATGATTAGAAAAGCTGCTGAAACACCAAGATCATCCATCTCAGACTCTGCAGTTCTCCAAGAGTCTGAGATGGAGCCCATAAAACAGAGCACCATGAACACCCAGCACAGCATGCCAAGCACAAAACAGCTCATACTAATTGTCTAGCACGGTGGTGGAGGGGTGATGATTTGGGCTCATTTTACAAACAAAATACCAGTTCTTATTGCAGTCATTGAGTCTGCAATAAGCTCTTTTGCATGAAAGATGCTCTATAGTCACATAAGGACCCGTCTACCCAACAGTGGAAGTTTGACCCAAACTGGACCATCAACAGGTCAATGATCCTAATTTCTACTGAATGAGCTTCTAAGAGCTATTATTCTTTGTTTTTCCACCACCCAGTTTTTGAAAATTTCCTCTGTTTTTGTTGAATAAATATTTACAATGTGGACATTGTTGTGCATTTTTATACATTTTAGGTTAGATATGAATAACTGGAGATTCTGGAGGGTTAAAATGCTACGTTTAAAAGAAGGTGTACTTTCTTTTTCTTTTACCTACTTCTTGTTTAATGTGATGTCATTTTCAGAACAGGGACTAATTGCAATAGGAAAGGCTTTTTGCTGTTGTTGTTTTTTTAAAAGGGGCCGTTACTAGTAGTAAATCTTTGGTTGAAAGCAGTATTTTACACAAGTTACATTTCAATCAGCAGAACATATTCAAGAAACAAACAATAGTGGAAGAAGAACTCATGGTTAAAAATAGTCAGCGTGTTAATAGTCAGCGCCTTAACTTTGCAGACTGAATGGCTCCACAACTTTATTAATAACAGTGTAATTTATGAGATATACTGCGAAGGGATGTAAAAGTCAGTTAAACAGTATCAGTTCTTCAAAATTCATTTAGTAACACAATACCCCAACAAAATGCCTTGAGAGGTGCAAATAACTGGTAATGTGTGCCTTTAAGCACATAAGTGCCAGTTTCTTGATAGTATTTACGTTGTATAATTTTATTGAGCTTCATTATCAGACCATCCCACACAATCACATCCACTGTGACTCCTCTTCCAATGACTCAACTCACCCTGCAGCGATTACCACAGCAGCCTTTCCCACAACAACCCTTGCCCCCGGCCCTGATAGCCGAACAGCTCGGGCACAGCATCTGTGAAGGTACAAAAGACAAAAACCCATCATTATTATCAAATAAAAGAGGGGATTTGGAGCAATTAAAATGTAACTTGTGTATTGAATATTCTAATTATATTTTAAATGTGCATACTGATGTTGCCTTCTTTAACTGTGGACTAAAAGGTTAAACTGCACACATTTAGGGCTCTGTTTTCCGATTAAAACTCATTTTTAGGTTTGGGTTTAGGTCACAGGAAGGACTTGATACCCTACTGTTATGGTAAAAGGTTTAACGTAGGGACTAGAGTTTATGCCGACATCAAACAGGTCCCAGTAAATGCACAAGACTGTGTGCTCTTATCTCTTTAAGCAAATATTTGTAGCGGGTAGTACATAACTGGGACCTGATATCCAAACAGGTAGAGGTGGTAAAGGAAAAGGGGTTGAACTTCCCGGTCTTTGTTTCAGATGTTATGATCCAATGGACCAAAATCCCCCACAGAGGTCAAAGGTAGCCCCCATTGCTTCACTAGATTAAATATTTATGAATTATCAAGGCGAAGATCTAAATGTTCAGATAGTGTTGAGGGACGCTCCCAGAGTGGATATTTTCCACCGGACGTGGAGGCGATCAAACGATATTCTTCTATAAGCAGCAACACAACTAAATATCAGCCGGCCGTCATTTATATCGAGCCTCAAAAAGACAATTGGCGGCTTCCGAGACTTTCTGCAGGGGGTTTAGTAATACTGACATTAAAAAATAATAATAAAATAGTTTCAAGGAATAAAGTTTGCAAAGATGCATCTGACCAAACTGAAAAAAATCTTCTGGATCAATTTTTTTCAAGTCAAACTTGTGGCCTTGATGGAGCCAACCAGACACACGACTGTCATCCTGTAGCGACGGTCAAGCTGAGTGCTATGACTTGTTTCGGTTCGGTCCACCTTGCAGTCTTTGTGCTTCCCGTGAACTCCTCTGTGTTAAGAGTCAGATGTGAGGAAACCTGTCCAGGTTTAGTGAAATATAACCACCAGATGGCATGTCAGATATGCACTCCATTTGCTCGAGTTCCTTCAATAAAGTCCAGTATTTAAGAAAAATGAAACATATTTAATAGGGCTTATTTGTTTAATTCATTTCAAATAAGTATGTCCTCAGTGAGTGTGACTTTTTTTTTTTTAAACAATTTACTTAGATACAGTTTGAACAATGTACAAAGCTAGCAGCACCACTTGACAGTTCAACATCCAAAGGTTATTCTGTAAAAGGGAGGGATCATATTATACATAAATATTATATCACATGGACTTAGTGATAGATGTGAAAAACATTTCTGCAACTTTTAATTGTATATTTTCAAAGGAAACTGAACTGAATTTTCTGTGTGTGAGTTTCGGCTGGCTGAACAGTCCTGTTTCAAATTATTATTATAGTCTGTTTGTTGAATTTTTTTTTTTATATATATTCTCTTATGTGATTATTTAAGGAATTAATACATTTCGGTTTTCCTACAACAACAAAAAAATCCCAAAATTTAAAAAAAGAAATAAGAAACAGGAAGAAATGGCTCATTTCTCTTCTACTTAAAGGAATACGTGCTTCTTTATTGTATAAGGCTCCTCAGCAAAGCTCCATTAAAGCAACACATTTGTATTTACAAGTTTACACAGGGAAGAGTTAACGACCCAATAAAAAAAAAAAGTTCTCTGTAAAAAATATTACACCGGTACTCACAAAGAGGCCTCCCCCGATGAGCCCCCCCATGAGCCAGACCTGCAGGGAAATTTGGTCATTTTCCAGGCTCTCCCCGTTAGGAAAGAAGAGCAGCAGGTTGGAGATCATGCAGACGAAGGCCGACGGCAGCAGTATCAGGCCCACCAGGCGGGCGCACTTTCCAGTACAACACATCCTCTCAAGTTTAGTTTTTGTTCGCTCCTCAGCCTAAAGACTGGCCTGCTCTCCTTTCTCTGGACCCCTCGTCGAGCTGAAAGGAAGTTGAGGCAAATCGAGTGAAACCATAAAAGGTTGCGAACGAGAGAGAGGAGCTCCCCGCTGGAGCTCTGACGAGGTGAAAGTCAAACAGTGACGGTTACAGCAGGAAGGAGAGAGGGAACAAAGGCCAAGAGCTGGTGTGGCGGCCCCTGCCTAATCAGATACTGTCACCTGCCTCTTAGTTCATGGATCGAAAATGAAGATGCTAATGTTTATGGGAGGAAACGGGCTCTGAGCGCCGGGCTAGTAAGAAGGTGAAGCCCAAACTAAACAGAACTGAGACCAATGGGATTCACACAAGCTTTTGAGGGGGCTCTGTTATTTTGCTGCTCAACACCCTCTGATACCCGCTGAGAGTAGTTTCCTCTCTCAGGTGGTTCGATCTGTGGGTCATCACACACCCACATGTGGGCTTGGTGTCTTAATAAATGATCGTTTGCTAAGGGAAAAGTATGCAACAAAGAAAAAAATCTTGAACCGTAAATTAAGAAACTGTAAATATATCATTGACAAAGAATTTGCACAAATAAAAACATTTACGCTGGAGTGCAGCAAGTTGATCATTATTCATTTAGCACGTAACACTAAAGACTTTAAAGGCATTTGTTGATTGTAGGAATGGTACTATTGACATGTTGTTGCTCTGAACAACTGCTCTGTTTATTTCTCTCTATTTTTCTTTTTTACCCGTAACCGCTTCTATAATCTTGTGCTATTTCAACCATTCAAACATTAAAATGTTCGGCTCTTTTGGGATATACGGCTGTGAGATTGCATATCTATAGCTTTTATTTTTTTTGTTAAAAAAATAAATCTCCCAACAGAAATGAATAGAAAAGTTAATAGCTGTATGCTCTTTAAAAGCTACAATAGCTCTTTATGTACAGTCGGTAATGGTGACGAAACATTAAATGCGTCACGGGAGGCTGGGACGTTAGCAAGTGGCTCAGCTTGTTAATATCTTGTTTTTGCGTAGTAGGTCTGCGCTACAGAGCGACAATATGTTCCCCCAGGCTGTCTCTCTGAGGAACAGATTGAGTAACTCACAGCCTGAGTAGTCAGCTAAACTGCTGTGTAATAAAATAAGTGTTGCACTTTCACAACTTCCTCTTTTTCTAAAACACAGGTACAGGGTTCTCATTTGGTCCTGGTGGTTCAGCATTTTACTTATTTGGGCAGAGATCTATTCAAAATGTAATAAAACATGACTTTGATCAAACTTTAACTGAGATAACTGGTGACTTGGAAAGATGGTCTAAATTTAAGAATTCCCATCGCAGTCGTGTTTCGTTAATTAAAATGGATGTATCACCCAGGTGTCAGTTCGATGATACCGCTGTCCCCTCCTAAACAGTATTGGTCTACACTACCATCAGTGGTCACTAGATAAGTTTGGAATGGTAAGAGGCCACGTGTGAAGCTAAATACGATGCAGCGTCAAAGGAAAGATGGATGTTTGGCTCTTCCGGATTTCAAACCATACAATTTATCTTTCACACTTAGACCATTGTTTTATGGCTTCATCCCAACTCGCATGTGTCCCAGAGTTTGATCAGTCCCTTTTCCCTTGATCAATTTTTGATTCAATTGTGAATCCCCCCTTTTACCGACATGATACTTACGGCTCTATTATTTCGTGACTAATTCAGGTTTGGGTAAAATCTAGGAAGCTGTACAGTGGTCTTTTTCCTTGGGACCCTGGGATCCCGTTTTTTGATAACAGAAGGCTACTGAAAAATAAATAGCCGATACGGTTTGCTGCTTGGGAGGACAATGGTGTTTCTGTGTTGGGGAATATTTTTGGGGTTTGTTGTCCTTTATGCAATTATGCTCCAAGTATGAGCCACCTCGCACAAGCGTCTACTTTTATTTTCAGCTACGATCCACTCTTAGAGCAAGTGGAGCCCCTCTGCAGACTCCGTTGTCTTCTCTTCCCATCACAAAGTCGTTGTCAGTACCTGGTTATGGTGGCCATGTCTCTAAACTTTAACAACTTTTACTACATTGCTCTGACCAACGACAAATCAACTATAATTTTGTACATAGGCTTTATCTAACTCCCAAAAGGCTTCAGAAAATTAAAATGATTACAGACCCCTTTTGCCAATTATGTTCTTTAAATGTAATTTGCCCGTTTAAACATATATTCAAGGATTTCCGGAGACAAGTTGCACATAGTTTATCTGTCCTATTGGGTGTCATTGTTCCTTGCTCTCCAGGTGTTAGTCCTTTGAATGATTTTTGGCAAATTAAACTAAAGGTGATTAGAAAAAGAGCTCTGTTGGCTGGTCTCTGAGCAGCAAAGAAGATGTGAGCCACTCGACGGAAGCCGCCGCATTGTCTTTCAGTTTGCGCTTGGAAATCAAGGTTTTTGGACATTGCATATTTGCAACTTTCCATAGCTAGGGTACATGGGAATAAGAGAACAGTAACTGAGGTCTGGCATTCCCTCAGAAGCAGAAACAAGTTTATTGTCAAGTAGGCTTGCACTTACAAGGAATTTGACTTGGTGTTGATGGTGCAGACAAAATAGATATAAATACAGAATCTAGAGCTATAGTATATACACAGTCTACTGTGTATATACTATACTATAATTGTTCACCTTTGATCCTTGGGGGAGGTGGAGTATGTTTTATGTTGTTCGGGTTCTTAAAATAACCAAATAAGTTTACCTGCTGATATGTAATGGCACATATATGATGTAAAGTTTGGTTTACAATTCAATTATAATGTAGCCATGCTTGTAAGATCACTTGCTTAAATCACAAAAGAGTTGATCAAAAAAACTTCCTCTTTTTCTTTTCTTTTTTCTCTTTGAAAAAAAAAACCATACTGGTCATGTTTGTATAACTAATGTTTGTACACTGTGAGTGCTGTAGCTGAAGTCAAATCCCTTGATTGGGCGCAACCAATAAAGATGATTCAGATTCTGGTTACAAAAACCTAGTCACTATAAATTTAAGTTGTAGATATTTTTAGGTAAGACACTGTATTTTGCTGTGTTTATCTGTTATCGGTTGTTTATCTGATCCAGAGTCAAATCAAATCGCAGCTTTCACGCCTGCTCTGTGTGCTCTCATGTCTATCAAACTGGCCCTGGATCTGCGCCAAACATTTGGTAGGTGGGGGGGGGGGGTAACCTTGGACTTGAGGCTCCTTTATTGTGCGATTTGATTGGTCGGAATACAAACTGTACGTTTCTCGGGCCACTGGCCATGCATAGCTACAAAGCCCCTGGGAAGAGTGAACAAGATGTATCGCTTTATTATACCTACCCGCTCCACCATAAGTTGACAATGAATCAAAAGAAAAAAAGGCTGGAAAAAAATTATTTGCGCACATGCGGTACCGCAGCTGCGCAATTACGCGCGGTCGCGCACAAGGTGGGATGGACTGGCAATCCAGGGCTGTCAGCCTGCTGTGTTGTGCCTGTGCGTGTGTGCGCACAGCAAGAGATGGCATAACTCAGGCTGAAGTTAACAGTACAACCTGAATGCTGACCCAAAATGGACTGATTTTAAGTTACGGCTAATCACCTATATATTTTTTTTCATTATGTTTGCATTTTGACAATAAAAACTCTTGATTCTCAAATTCACCTAGCAATAAATGAGGTGAAGGTTTATTCTGATAAGCATTAGCAGGGTTCTCTGAGGAATAGAAAGTAGAGGAACTTTTACCTGATCTACAGGTGACGTTAAAAGCTCTGGCTGTGAGAGAAAACAATAGGAACACTCTCCGGGTGCTTATTCTGCTTGGTTTGGTGAAATTCAAAGCATTTATTCAGAATCAGAATCAGAATCAAACATACTTTAATAATCCCAGAGGGAAATTACTTTTGTTACACGCTCCAGATATACAAAGATTTTTATATATATATATTTACAACATTCCACACAAAGTAATATAAATATATACATACATAAGTGAATATATATATACACTCACCGGCCACTTTATTAGGTACATCTGTCCAACTGCTCGTTAACACTTAATTTCTAAGCAGCCAATCACATGGCGGCAACTCAGTGCATTTAGGCATGTAGACATGGTCAAGAGAATCTCCTGCAGTTCAAACCGAGCATCAGTATGGGGAAGAAAGGTGATTTGAGTGACTTTGAACGTGGCATGATTGCTGGTGCCAGAAGGGCTGGTCTGAGTATTTCAGAAACTGCTAATCTACTGGGATTTTCACGCACAACCATCTCTAGGGTTTACAGAGAATGGTCCGAAAAAGAAAAAACATCCAGTGAGCGGCAGTTCTGTGGGCGGAAATGCCTTGTTGATGCCAGAGGTCAGAGGAGAATGGCCAGACTGGTTCGAGCTGATAGAAGGGCAACAGTGACTCAAATAACCACCCGTTACAACCAAGGTGGGCAGAAGAGCATCTCTGAACGCACAGTACGTCGAACTTTGAGGCAGATGGGCTACAGCAGCAGAAGACCACATCGGGTGCCACTCCTTTCAGCTAAGAACAGGAAACCGAGGCTACAATCTGCACAAGCTCATCGAAATTAGACAATAGAAGATTGGAAAAACGTTGCCTGGTCTGATGAGTCTCGATTTCTGCTGCGACAGTCGGATGGTAGGGTCAGAATTTGGCGTCTACAACATGAAAGCATGGATCCATCCTGCCTTGTATCAACGGTTCAGGCTGGTGGTGGTGGTGTCATGGTGTGGGGAATATTTTCTTGGCACTCTTTGGGCCCCTTGGTACCAATTGAGCATCGTTGCAACGCCACAGCCTACCTGAGTATTGTTGCTGACCATGTCCATCCCTTTATGATCACAATGTACCCAACCCATGATGGCTACTTTCAGCAGGATAATGCGCCATGTCATAAAGCTGGAATCATCTCAGACTGGTTTCTTGAACATGACAATGAGTTCGCTGTACTCAAATGGCCTCCACAGTCACCAGATCTCAATCCAATAGAGCATCTTTGGGATGTGGTGGAACGGGAGATTCGCATCATGGATGTGCAGCCGACAAATCTGCGGCAACTGTGTGATGCCATCATGTCAATATGGACCAAACTCCCTGAGGAATGCTTCCAGCACCTTGTTGAATCTATGCCACGAAGAATTGAGGCAGTTCTGAAGGCAAAAGGGGGTCCAACCCGTTACTAGCATGGGGTACCTAATAAAGTGGCCGGTGAGTGTATACATGTGTATATATATATACATATGTATAACTATAGATCCAAATAAAGTGATAGTGACGTTGTGCAAGAACAGTGAAAAGAATGAATAAATGTCAGTTACAGAGGGGGGGTGTCTGAATCAATGAGGGAGGTGTTCTAAACATTTATGACCACAAGCAGGAATGATTTCCTGTGGCGCTCTGTGGTGCATCTGGGTAAGAGGAGTAACTGCTGAAGGAGCTCCTCTGCTGGGCCAGTGTGTCGTGGAGAGGGTGTGAGACATTGTCCAAGATGGACTGGAGCCTGGACAGCATCCTCCTCTCTGCCACGGTCGTCAGAGTGTCCAGCTCCTCCCCCACAACATCACCTGCCCTCCTGATTAGTTTGTTCAGTCTGTTGTTGTCAGCGACCCTCAGCCCACTGCCCCAGCATGTGACAGCAAAGAAGATCGTACTGGCAACAACAGACTCATAAAACATCCTCAGCATCGTCCCGCAGATGTTAAAGGATCTCAGCCTCCTCAGGAAAAAGAGTCGGCTCTGGCCCTTTTTGTAGACCGCCTCGGTGTTTCTAGTCCAGTCCATTCCTGAAGTAGCTAAAAACATGGAAAGTCATTTAGATCACCATGTTGCTTTTGAATTCTCTGCTAGACAGAAAAAGTCTAGCAGAGACTTTTCCGCAGTAAACCGAGAAAAAAATAAGACCACAAAAGTGAGCCTCCCTCTTCTCTACCACATTTTCGGTGCCAATTTAATTGGAAATGTTTGAAGATGCAGTACTAAAAAGAACTGAACCATAGCAATTGATCACAAATACAAAGAGCTATCACAGATTAATTGATTCCTTTATTTTTCTGAGCAATATGTGTACTATTATAGAAACTAATTAAACAAAGATACAGTTTTATTCAAAATAAAGCACAGATACTATTTTATGTATGCAGTATTAGTAACTGAAATATTAATACTGATAACAAGACAAAAGAAGAGGCTCCAAGGAAGGTCCAGGTTCATGCTACATTTTCCACTCTGGTGAAGAGGTTTTCTGGGGTTTACTTTGACTCAGTTTGAGCTAGCTGTTATATTGCTAACTAACTGCTTTTAATGATATTGGTTGAATCATTAAAAGCAGGTAGTTAGCAGTCAGTATATGTATTTCACAATTTATACCCATTATATTGTGGGATCTGTAAATCCTTCATATGTATATTGCTATTATTGGCTGCATCAAATTTTATTGGACCCTCCTATAAACACCCCCCCGCCAAACACACACTCCTTCGCCTTTTGCTGAAATGTCCTTCATCTGTTTTTTTTTTAACGGATGACTTCTGTAAAGCTCCAGTAATATCAAAGACTCAGAGAGAAATATTTTACTTTTACTTTCTCTTTTTTTTTTGCATGGTGTGCCAGCCAACTGAAAGCATTTTTTAACAGATTCCAACCAGCAAACAAAACCAGCTGACTGAGGAGTTCCCCTGTTGTTCTCGGCCGCCTTGTTGTGCCTTACCTAAATCCTCTGCGCGGTACGATTCAGAGAAAGGACGTCTTCTCCGAACATGGCAGGCAAGTGAAATACATTACAATGTCATACAGATGCTAGTTATTTAGCCATGATGTTACATGGATTATGCATCTGGTAGTTTGCTGTTTTGGGGACAGGTTGGGAACGTGTGCTGGCAAACGGCATTTTACTAAGTGTCGCAAGTTGTTTTATTCTTGTTCATAAAAACAATTCGGTATTGATGGGAACACAAGACTCCCTGGACTCAAAGTAGTAACCATGGGCACATAAATGTATTTGATGTCTGCAGCTGATTTATGTCAACACTACATGCACACTGGACATCTCAGATACACGAGAACTGAGATCTAGAGATAGTTCAGTATGTTTTACTTGAGTTCCTCAAAGACCATTATGTTGTATTCAAGAGCACTGAAACAGTGCTGAGCTATAATATTTTATCAAATCAGGAGGCTTTTAAAACAATGACTTCTCCCATACTTAGCGCCATCTACAGGCCGTCCAGTGGCAGTAACTGTTGGAATCGCGTGGAAGCTTCATCTGGCCCCTCCACCACCAAGACCTCCAAGACTGCCAGGTAAGCAAAGCATTGCGATTTATAAGCCATTCCTCTTGGAGAGAGTAAAATACCTGGGCTGCCTTCTAAAAAGCTATAAGGTTTTAATATCGGTTGTTTAACAAATGTTTTTAATTTCCTTTTTGTCCACCAACAACCCATGTTGCTAGGTAGTCCACTTAGCATCACTGCAGACTCTAAAAGCTACATATAAAAAAGCCCGAAATAATCTGGCTATGAACAATCCTCTGTTGTAAGAACTGAAACCACTTTACTGTGCAGCAAGATTAATGCCTACAAGGGACAATCCTCCAACATAAATGGAAATGTATTTTTAAATTGACCAAGAAGTCTATTTCTGACAGTAATTATGCAGGCATGTCTTTATTTGCATTGCAACCACCAAACTCTTTTTAAAATTCGTTTATTTATTGTTTGTTTACATGTTTCCACTGTTATTTTAACAAAATCATTAATTTTAATTCTTGTCATTGGGAATATCTGGTCAGAATTCATGGATTACATTAAACCTAAATATACAAGGGGTGTTACTGTTTCTTTTCCATTGCCTACTTTGCAATAGGTTGGATATTAAGACTTGAGATTCTTTATTGTCACTATGTAACCATAAGGAAATTTTGGTGAAACACTGGCTCATATTTCACATTTACCATAACATAACATAACCCAACACCAGTGGCGTCTCTGGCATGATAAGTTAAGTGGGGCACAAAAACTCAACACCTATTAGCAGCAACTATTTTGTTTGTGATGCATACAACCTGACTTTGATCAATTTTAAATTAAACAGATAAATTCGCATAAACGAACAGGATATAAGCTAAATGTAATTAAATTTTTAGATATAAAATTACAAATAAAGCCTCACTCATAATGTTAAATTATTCAACAGAAAAGACTCACATCAATCCTTCATTGAGCTAGCAAGGCCAACCAACACTAAATCGTCCCACACTAGAACGTGAACGTAACGTTTGCATTTCCATTTCCATTATCTTGATTGGACGATCCGAGCTTGGGGCCAGAGGATTTGTGCCACACAGCTGTGTACTGAGAGCGTGTTGGGTATGCACACTGCGATTTCAAATGTTCATTATTTAAACAAACGTTGGTAACGGAATCTGTCTATTTTATAATATTCTTCTATAAAGAACGATCATGTCCCACTGATTATTGCGAACATAGAGCCCTATAGTGACATCTGGTGGGGCGGGGCCGCACTGACCCCAAATGCAGAGACGCCACAGCACAACACAGACAGAAACCAAGACATAATGTTCAAGTTGAATGCACCGACAACACTTCAAGAAAAGTTAAATGTGTGCAAATAGTGTTTAGCATCTGATAAGATTGTTTAAAGCTTGAGTCGACGATTTTTCCGGAAGTATCCCCAAGTCCCTTTTTGAATAATTGCACATGTGCAAGACTGTCTTACCTCCTCTTCCGCTCCTCAGGGGGATTGTGTGAAAATTTTTCCCCAAATCCACTCTGGTTTTATTTCTTGCTACTGAAGCCTCCTCTTTTTTTCATAATTTTTTTTTGCTTATTGCGACTCTCAGCCATGTTAAAAGAATAAGGTGAGAGCAGCGGAGCTACAATGAACGGCTAACACTGAAGCTAACCACTAAGCTAACCGCTAAGCTATGATGTGAGTCAAGATAAATAAACATTAGAAGTGAGCATACGCAGCCAGCAAGCGAAACCTAACAAGGAACGTTCCTGCACACTGGCTTTACGTGAGTGCATCAGAGTGACTGGCATGTGGGACAACCAATAGATTAGGCGGGGGTGACAGAGGGGGTGAGGTCAGAACCAAAACTCCTGTTTTTCAGTGCAAAGACCAGTGATTAGTTATAGTTTTTATAGGCTTGCAGTTCCCACAGAGATCAATTTTCTAACCTCCTTTTTCTGAAAACATAATGTATTGACTACTTTTAGGATGGAAGGACCATTCCACCCAGTGTAACAAAAAGTGTTTCTGAACAGTACCAACTATAGCTTTTAGAGACAGATAGCAGTCACTTTACAGAATGATGTAATTCAATTGAACGACTGTATCAGACAAAAATTACTAAAGAAGTTAAAAAGTGCAACTAGTCAATAGCAAAAATTGAAATGTTCAAGTTAATCGAGGTTCAAGTAAAAAAAAGACATGCAGCAGTCAATTTACAGGATGATGTAAAACGTGCGATTGCCTGGTTGTACCAGACAAACTCTCCCTGAGAAGTTATGATACACATAAAATATACACATTACGTTGATTGTTTAATTGTTTTAAGGTGTTTTATGTGAACCTTTGGGTGATTTATGTTTTAATAGTATTGTTTCTGATAAAAAGAAAAATATCTAAATGAAAACTAATGGTCTGATTGTTACAGTTGCAACTGCATTAACATGGATCATCTTTACTGTGGCTCGAGTGATCTTTGGTTGGTAAACTAATTTTTCTCCTACATATTATCTTGTCTCTTTTGTCGGTAAACAACACTTTCTGAACTCACCGTCTGTCAACAGGTCTCGTGTACTTCCAGGACTGCCCTCTGCAGCCGAACATCCCCAAATCTCTGTTAGGGATGACGTTCTGCCACCTGCTGATGATTTTGTTTGAGACGATAAAATGGGAGAATGATGCTGCTCGTCACAGAGGTTTCAAAGTCTGTTTGCAGTTCTTTTTGGGCCTGTTTGTCATCATTTGGGTCTCGTTAGGTACTGAGGAACTTTTTTTTAATAGTTCTGTCTATACAGTTTGTTATTGCAAAATGTCTTGTATTGCTTCTTCCTGGCTGTCACAACTATTAAATGATTATCCTTCAGCTTCAGCCCTGGTTAACTGAGGAGTTCCTCAAGGGTCCATTTTAAGATCTGTCCTGTTCGTATTTTACATGTTGCTCTTTGGGTCGATTATTAACAAACATTGGATTTCATTTTACTCCTGTGCAAATGGCTTATGAATCTATCTTGGATTAAAATAGATTTACCAGCCTTATAATAACTCTTCACACTGTAGAAAGCATTATTTAAGCCCTACTAGTTTACTCTCTATTTCTATCTAATAATATTTATTGTCCTGCTTTGCTTGTTTTTTTGTACAGAATTTTAGTCCAATGTCACTTGTTTAAAATGTGCTCCATGGATGAAAGAAACATGATGTTCTACAGGCTCTAACTATATGCTTTTGTCTCATGCATCCACCAGGAGTCGTTTGGGTTTTCTCTATCTATCAGCCAAACTACGACCCCTCAGCCGCTGATGGCCTTTACTGTAATAAAACCCTGTATACGTTTGCTTTCTGGAATGCCGTGTTGGAGATGTTTGGATTTGGAGTCCTCCTGGTCCGACTCTGCAAAGGATTGCTGTTCTATGTGACTCTGAGTCCAGTGGAGACAGATTTTTACAGCAATGTCTGAGGTGCTGTGTGACAACCTGTGAAGTTACTGTAAGGTTTTATTTAGACAAAGACTAATATGTGCTTGAATAAAACTCATCGTTTGCTGTTGATTGATACATTTCAGAACATTCTTGCTTTTAGTCTCTCATAATTTTATGTTTATCTATTGAGCAAATAGTACAAAACATAAGAAAAAAATTAAACATTTATTTAATTTTTTATCACTTTGAGGCAAAAGTTGCAATTATTTTAAATTTGGTGTCCCAATGATCATCAAAGCTACCATGTTGAATAAAAACCTTCTGCATAACTAGCATTGTTCTGTAATGCTAGTGGTTGTTCCCTACACCTTTAATGTCAACTGTCTGTTACATCTGTAGTCCACATGAGGTGGTCAGTAGGACAATACCACCGTTGTGATCATGGAGATCTGGACTGCAACCTTTATCGAACAATCTACTTACCCAAAGAGTTTGATAAAACTACTTTCATAAAGGTTTTGACTTTCAATGTCTGCCTTGTGTCCATTCATCCATCCATCCATTGTCCATCAAATAATTTTCTGTACCTCCTGTTCCATGTGATTCAAAAATATGTTTTTTTAATCAATTCTAATTTTTTCATTGCATTTTGTCCAATATACTTATTTAAATAAAAGAAACACTGTATCATAGCTAAAGTGTGAAGGTGAAATTATTCTTTTTTATGTTTTGCAGAATGACTACTTTATACTGTGTGCTTTCTTTTTCTAAAGACTATGAGTATGAGTTGAGTTGGGTAGCACTTGTGTGTGTCTGTAGATAATTGTTTGTTCTGTGCGTCTCTGTGTTGCCCTGTGATGGACTGGGGACTTGTTCAGGTTGTTCCCCACCTCTCGCCAATGATCAATGATGATAGGCAAGAAACGGTTAAAAGAATTAGAGGAAAGGATTATCCAAAGCGATTTTACAACCCAAGCAGACAAAAAGCAGCTTTAGCAGCAATGCTTTCTTATAATTGTTCTAACAACACAAAAAACCTATTTATTTTTGATTTTGCTTTTGTTGCTTCCACACTCTGGTTTTTGTTTAGATACACTTAAATTTTAGTTTAAACTATTAGTCTACTTCATAACCTAGTAATACACATGGCCATTTCATGTCATCAACAGATCAAAATATATTGTCAGTATAACTCACTTTTTCAATGGTTACTCACTGTTTCAATAGCTTCCCCCCAGCTACAACCAGACTGACGGCAAAGCAAAACAACTGAATAAGTGGAAAACCACACCACTGGTATGATTCTGGCCAGCTGTCTGCTCCCTCATTCTCCTCCTGCACCTCCTAATTATTATGATCTGCTTCACCTGGGATCTCCTGGCAGCAGCTCGTTAGCTTTACTACCTACACCTGTCCACCGGCCTTTATTTACTGGACTCCCACTGCCTCAGCCTGTCAGACTGCTGAAAACTTTCTGTGGGTAGATGTCCTTCATTCATCGTGGCCTGCCTGCCTGCCTGCCTGCCTGCCTGCCTGCCTGTCAAGTTTCCAACCAGGTTCTCGCTTTTTGGATATCCCCGTTCTTGCCTTGCAATCGTCGGATTCTTCAGTTTACTTCTGATTATTCTAGACATAGACCTGGACTCACCTCGACCACGAACCTCGGCTAGCCCTAGATATCTGTCAGCCGCCTCGTCACAGATCCTGACCAGCGTCGCCACAGCGTACCTGTCTAGATCCTTCACAGAACGTCTGCCCAGTGTTGCTTGTGTGCCCCTGCCTAGAGCCGTCAGCGTTTTTATCAGCTTTAATGCTTGATTTACTTTTAAAGAAACCTTTTAAAGGCTTGAATATTGGTATCTCTGTTTGCCTTAAAGTGCATTACAACAACAGTACTTCACTTTATTTACATGTGTAGTTTCACAGATAATATTAATATTACCTGGATTATTCTGTCTCTGTCTCTCTTCGAGGTCGGTCGTGTCTTTTCTCTCTCTGCAGCTTTCACCCCCCCCCCCCCCTCTCCTGCTTTGCTATGTCTTGTCTTGTCTTTCTGAGCACTTTCCTCATATCAACCGAACTCTGAAAAACATGGATCTGGAAGCTGGTCTCAATACTATTGATACATTTTTTTCGACGGGTAGGCAATGAAAGGGGGACCCGTCCGGTCCTGATTTGACTTATTTTGTGAGATACACCCTAAATTCCTGGAGGAAAACGGTGTGTCTTTCGACTTTGTCATCCCTGGACGTCTGAAACTTTCACTTTTGGATTAAGGATACTTGGATCTCTACTTATTGGTTTTTGTGGATTTTTGAAGTATCAGCAAATACAGCGGATGTCGGTAGCCATTTGGCCTTGATCAGGCTGCTGGCTGCAAACAACGCGCTCACTATGGCTGTTAACGGACAGTTCTGGAAGGTGAATGGAGCAGAGCCGAAAGCTGGCTGTGCTGGAACGCAGACTGGCTTTGGTGGTTGAACTCAAAGGGAGATGGGATAAAATCTGGAGGTGAAGCGCGAAAAAGCCCAATCAATTTGGAAAATTGGATTTACCATTCGGAGCCAGCAAAAGACTTTAAAGCTGACAGGAAAGGCAGTGGAGCTTGTCTCTTAACAAATAACATATTTGGATTCTTCCCTATCTCTACTCCTGGATTGTTATGGCGGAGATTGCTCAGAAACCCCCCCCCCCCTCCCTCTACTTCCCCCATGTAAAATCTTTCTTCAACAGATTTCAAGGGCAGCGCCTGTGGACTCCGTGTACGGCGGGGTCTGAGGCAGTTTGGAGGAACGCACCTAAACGGCTGCGCTGAAATAGCAGCGGCCGACTGGCTGCGTTCCTTGGCAACGCAAGGCCTCAGTCAATCGTTCCCCCAAAATGTTTGTTAAGTGTATATGATGGACGGTTGTACTGGAACTGAATTTTCGATTGCAATGCAAATTGTAGTTGACAATAAATTGATTGATTGATTGATTGATTGATTGATTGATTGATTGATTGATTGATTGATTGATTGATTGATTGATTGATTGAAACAGAGTTATAAATCACATTCACTTCTGATCAATGTGCAATTATTTTTTTCTGAAAATTATGAAATTCTTTGTTTTATTTTAGATTTTTCTTATTGTCTTATTTTTTTTAAGGGTGACAGTGCTTTGATATTTGATATTTCCTTTTTAAGCTTTTTATTACCTAAACTGTTGACTTGGAGCCCTGCACAAGATTTTCAACATGTCTGGACAGATGTTTTATGTACAAATAGCAAATGGGAACCTTGAATTTTCATAATTATATATTTATTATTGGAGACATCATCAAAAGACAACATTAAATTCCACAGTTATGCAGATGACACAAAACTATTCAGCTTGATTTCAGATATCAAGTTGTGGATGGTGAATTATTTTTCTCAGCTTAACCAGGAAAAGATATAGATCACAGAAATCCATCCTGAAGCTCAGAGAGAAAAAGTAAAGCTAGTACATTAAAGTAGCAGGTTGGAAAATGTATGAGTCATCTTGGATTCAGATCTTAACTTTGAGACCCAGTTTAAACCAGTTGTTAAATCTACGGCTACATCCAAATACCTTTAACAATAGCTTATAGCTCCTGCTCCTAGCTCCTAGCTCCTGTTCCTTGACCTTTCATGGGAACAAGAGTAAGAACTCTATCGTGGATAGGAAAGGAGCTTCGGACTGCTGAGCCGAATTGGGACAGCCTTTTAACTCCAATGTCATTGTGTAACGGAAACGCACATGGATAATGTGAGTCAAATCTGGGACCACAGCCTTACGAAAATTAACTACAAAGTACGCGTTCTCTCCTCTTCGTTGATTCCCTTGGAGGGGGCTGTGCTGATACGTCAAGTGACGCAACAGATTGTGGGATACCTTAAGGGTTCTTAGTGCTGGTAAGGGATGTTGCGATGTCACTAGGCAAAATTAGCTAGGGGAAGGAGCATTCAGGCTATTTTTACTACCTCCTCCTACCAAGTTTGTTCTCAAGAGCCATTAAGGGATAACATATCACGCCAATCTTTAAGTCTCAATTGAAAAATAAACAATTTTATTATTTTTTTTTGTTTGTTTGTTCCTTTTTGTCAAACAACTCAGTCTCTATGCTCAACAATTATTTGCTAACTTTAAATACATCTTTTTAATTTCACTTTTTTAACTGGGGTAATAGAGTAAAATAATTGTATAATATTATCAAACCTCTATACATGAATTTGCCTATATAGTTTATTTTATGTGAATATTAATGGATTTATCCATTTCTGCCTAGATCATGAAATGACTATATATCTATTGCTACAATTAACTGATTTCTCTTGCATGTAACTAACTCAGAAATAACTTTAACCTAACAAAGTCAGCTTCTTAAAAACATCCCCATAGTGAATGGTGATCTATCTAAAGAGAACCCGTACTTTTAATTTTATGACTGTAAATCATTGTAATTTCATTTACTGGCGTCTGTATAAGTCAAACAAGCAGTTGCAGCCGCTCCATGATGCTGCTGCCAGAGGCCGGTCCAACCCCAGGAATATGGATTGCATTAAACCCGGCCTTAAATAATAGGGTTTAAAGATTTTGAAGTGTTTTAAGTGGTGTATATGACACTGGATGACTTGAATACATTCAAAGAAAATGTAAACCCCTCAGGTGATCAGAGACCTGCCCTCTCTGTGTTCCCAGGACAGTAATACAACTCCGGTTCCAATGAAGTACGGACGTTGCGTAAAACCATAATTGAAAGTAGAATACAATGATTTTTAAAACAATATTCAATTGAATACACTACAAAAAGCATATTTAATGTTCAAACTGATAAACTTAATTCTTTTTTGTGCAAATATTCTCTCATTTTGAATTTTATGCCCCCAACAGGTTGCAAATAACCTGGAATAGTGGCAACAAACGACTGAGAAAGTTTAGGAATGCTCACAAAATACCTGTTATGATCATCCCACAGGGGAAAGGTTGACTGGAAACAGGTGAAAGTCATGATTGGCTATGAAAAGAGGAGCCCTTAAAGGCTCAGTCGTTCACATGCAAGGATGGGGCAATGTTCACCACTTTGTGAACACTTGCATCAGCAAATAGTCCAACAGTTTAAGAGCAACGTTTCTCAACGTATAATTGTAAGAAATGCAGAGATATCCCCATCAACAGTCCATGATTTTATCAAAAGACAATCCTGAGAAATCTCTGCATGTAAGCAGCTAGGCCAAAACCATCCGTTACCTTTGACCCCTCAGGTGGTGCTGCATTAAATACTGACATCGTTTTGTAAAGGATGTCCCCAGATGGGCTCAGGAACCCTTCAGAAAACCATCGTCAGTCAACACAGTTTGTCGATACATCTCCATGCAGGCTTGGGATTTAAACACTTTGACACGACAGTGTTTAATTTCTAGTACAGAGAGTATATGAGCTCTAATAAAACCACTTTCTTGTCCACATTCATTTAATTTGGACTATAAAGTGGGTAGGAAGGACATAACTACATATCTTATGGTGGACGTGTTCTTTTAACAAAAGTGAACATGAGCCTCTGTACAGCAGTCACTGGCTTTTTGGTTTTTGTTAATGACGTCTGGGTAAATATTCAACCACAGGCTCATTGTTTCACTTTTACTTTCTCTTCTCATTTTGAATATTGAATTACAGCTAAACAAAACACCAGCAGTCGCTTGAGGTATTCCCCTTTTGACAGCTTTCGTTTGCACAAACCATCTGAGGGGGTGCGATTTGGAGAGAGGACGTCTTCTTGGTAAAATGGCAGGCAAGTGCTTGTATAATTTCCTACAAATATGTTTAACTGTAAGGTTGAAGAGAAGACCCGCATCTTGTAGATGGTACTGTGACTGGCATGTAGTAAAAGGTTAGGTTGGCAATGTTATATAATAGTGATACGCAGTAGACAGTAAAGTTAAAACATGAATGATGATAACTGAACGTGATTAAAGCAACAAATACTGTTTAGCCCCATCTGAAGGTCGTCCCGTGACAGTGACTGTTGGGACCATGTGGAAGCTCCACCTGACCCCCCCACCACCAAGACCCCCCAGACTGTCGGGTAGGTGGAACAATAACAGTTTATTAGTCCAACTTCCCCAAGAAATTTAAATACACCAGCGGCACATCTATATGTGTTTATTAAGCTGTAAGAACATTTTGCAGAATGGGATTTCAGGGATATTGTGTCATCAATCCATTAATTTTCTATATCCACTTATCTATTGTTTGTTAATGACAACGATTAACAAAAACAGGAACTTTAAACCGAGAACGCATCTGCAGACTGAAGTGAAACCACCATCGATACTGATACATTGAGCTAATAAACAGCTTTGTAAGCAACACTAGCTTCTTTAAAGTATTTAAGTGAATTACATTAATTACATTGATTACCAGCAGATCAATATATATGATACTGTAGAATCGTAATGGCCAAAAGATGTGCAGATGTGCTGTTTTCATCTGCATACCAAAGCCCAGGGAGGAGGAAAATCCTAATACCCGCATTCTGCTTAGGCTACGACCAGCCACCCAGGGAGACATCTCTGCCTCTGTGTCTGAGATTACCAACACTGATGGGAGTAGATCGTGTAGGATTTTAATGTCGTTATCCCCTTTTTCCTTTGGTAAAAATGTATTAGTGTACAACATCCAGCTCCTTCCATCCCTAACGGCATTTTCAACCTAGAACAGGAAACTACTTCAAAATAGTTAAATCACAAGTCTGACTTCTTAGTCTTTTAAAAACGTCAAACACCAGATCAAAAATGAATCAAATATTATTTCACATATGTCTTTAGTTTATAGCAGTGGAGTTACGGGAGATACATATGCTGGTACATGTCATGTCATGAGAGTCCATTTCTTTAGGTCATCCCTCTAATTTCTGAGAGAGGAAGGTACTTGAACGACGATATTCTTTCTTTTAATACGTAAAAGTTGATATTCCAAAATGTATATTTATCCGCATTTGCTTTGCAAGAGCGTGTAAGAATAATTTGGACTGATTGTTGTCAGCCAGATTTACACATTTTATGACGTGATCCAGTAATAGGCTGGATGCTGTCTATCCTTGCAGGGATAAGTGAGCATAGAAAATGGATGGATGGATATTGTTGTGGTTTAAAGGAATAGTTCAGATTTTTTTTAATTATGTTCTTTCAAGAGGCTGAGAGTACATAATGCTTTGTCATGGTCGGCTCATACTTGGACTTAAACCTAGACAGAACCAGTAGTGGAAAAGTGAAGAATAATTCATAATGAACAACAGAAAACTTATAGGACACAAACCTGGATTACAGGACATGAAACACGGGCAGGGAAACAGGCAGAGCAGTGGAGAAGCTAGTAGAAGAACGGAGTCCGTGGAAGTGACAGAAAAAGTCAGCTGTGAACAGAGAGACGTCAGGCGCATAAATACTGAGGTAAGTGTGGGGAAAGAGTGCAGGTGAGCGCAATAGGCTGATAACAGCCGAAGCAGGAGGGAGGCAGAGGACCTGAGGGAGGAAGATGAATTACTACAGTAGAGCTGAATGAAGAAGCACTCCTGCAAGAGGAGGACTCACTGAGCATCAAGGGAGGAAATCAATAGACATAATCCAGTCTAAACGCAAACAAAATAAAGCCTGGAAGTAAAAAAAAAGTTTCAGGAACTTTAATTAATGAACCCCTAGTCGAAACACAACTACAGAGAGTCATCAGGTATATTATACTGCAGGTACATTAGATACTGACTGCTCGTAGCCTCTTAACAGAAACCCACTTCCCAAGATCTGAACTCTTTTAATCACAACACCAGTGAGTACAGTAGAAACCTATTTAGATGAGCTCTTTGTTTATGAAGACATGAAATTTAACTGTTTGATTGTTGCTGGTTCGATTATAGCTGGAGCTGCAGTCACATGGGCTGTCCTTACAGTGGCTCGAGTGATCTTTGGTTGGTAACCACCCTCCCAACATGTTGTCTTGCATTATTGTCTTCGAGCAGCCTTTTCTGACCTCACCATCTGTCGACAGGTGCCGTGTATTTAAGGGACTGCCCTCAGCAGCCGAACATCCCCAACTATCTGCTAGGGTTGGCTTTGATTTGCCTGCTCATGATTTCTTTTGTGACTCTGCCCTGTGAGAGCGATGCCGCTCATCCACGTGAGCGTCCTCGAGGTTTCAAAGCATGTATGGAGAGTCTTCTGTGCCTGTTTCTCGTCATATGGAACCTGCTAGGTAAGGATAGAAGGACCTGCAAGAGTCTTTACTATCATTATGTAACCACAATTAAATGTTGGTGAGACACCGGCTCAGAACTCATATATAACACACAGACACAAATCAAAGACATCCGTGGAAAGACAAAGAATGAGCATTCATTTATGAATGCAAAAAAAAATGCAATAAAGAAAAGGCTACATTTAAAGTTAAGATGTACAGCAGAAGAGAAACTTACCAGAAGTGGAAAAATACTGTGCATACTGTGATCTATTGTTAATAGATAATGAGGCATATCCAGATAAAAATACAATGTTCTAGTAGAATGTACCAAACAACACTTCCTGAGAGGCAAAATAAGTGTGCAATAGTCCTCCGCATCTGATAAAACTTAAACATGGAAGTCAGAAATGACAGACAGCAGCCAGTCACTTTACAGACTGTGCAAACAACATTTTTTACTTTGAAAATGCAAGAATCTTAATTTGCACCCTTTGGGTCTACTTTATCTTGTTTAATATGTGCTTTGCAGACAGGGCTGGGTGATATTGAGAAATGGTTAATCATGATACTATTACTGAAAATCATGGTTATAATATCAACAGGCAAGAAGTTTTCCTCCCTGCTGCTCTTTGTGAGGTTTAGTGTCTCAGCCACTTTCACTTCAGATGTGGGCTGTTAGGGTCCACCCAACCAGCCGAGGACATCAAAGATTGAATTCCTGACACTTGAAATGTTGTTCCCTACTATAAACCATATCCAAGCAGTCCCTTTTCTACCTGCAAAATTGCTCACACTGAGATTATATGTATTTTGCAGCTCTATTAATGAACAAACCAAAACTGACAGCAGGAAATTACAATGTTTGTGTCTCATGTACCCTCTAGGTGTCGTGTGGGTTTTCTCTATCTACCAGCCAAACTACGACCCCTCAGCTGCCGATGGCCTTTACTGTAATAAAACCCTGTACACGTTTGCTTTCTGGAACGCTTTATTGGAGATGTTTGTATTTGGAGTCCTGCTGGCCAACTTCTGCAAAGGAATGCTGTGCTATGTGAACATAAGCCCAGTGGACCCTGATTTTTACAGCAATGTCTGAGGCGTTGTGTGAAAGCATGTAAGGTTGATGTGAGTTTTCATTTGAGTGTGGTTTTATTTATGTAACTCACAAGCTGTTAATTACTTGGTGAAAGCAAATGTAGGTGCAATTACTTCAAAATATGTTTGATAATGTGGATGAAAGTCAAGTTAAAATAAACAGTGAAAATAAAACGAAACTGAACATGTGAGAGTCCCAAATTGAATCTGAGAAAAGAAAAAAAAAACTGGAGGTGGAGCAAAAGTTTAGGGAGATGACAAGGAGGACTTCCTTCCCAAAAAGCTCGGAGCTCTTCACCGAAGACAAGTCGTGGAATCACAAGAGGAATCATGCAAAAAGCTGGTGAGGAATCATAAGAAGGATTTGATTGCTTTAATGCAAATACAACATGTTTTTCCACTGAAAGAAAGGAGAGGCTTCTTTAAGGGGCGGCTATTGTGCAAGAATCACTACTGCTTTGAGGAATTTATGCTTTGCTGGGCGTCGTGATTCTTTTTGAGCAGGAGTCATGTTTCAAAAACCCCGGACTTTGTCAGAGCCTTTCTCCAGCTGCTGGTAAAGGTTTGGTGATTTGGAACACATTTTTTAAATAAAAACCAACAAAAGACATTTTATGTATATTAAATGTCGGTCAGTTCAAACTAGACTTTAACAAAAGTCAGTCCCTGATCTGATCCAAGGAGGCGTCACCACTGACCAGCCAATAAGGTGAAAAGTAAACAGTGCTGTCATCATGAAACCCTGCCAGTACCCTGCTCACAGTCAGTCAGTAAAAAAAATAAAAAAATAATCTACTTTAAAACATTAACAGGGCTGCAGTTCATTTCTCCATCACGTGATAGTTCCGCTTCAGACAGAAATAGAGCACGTAGCTGGGTGAAACACACTTTTGGAAAACCACCCTGCTATTACGACAGCCAAGTCCATCTGGTACTCGCTTACACATTCCCACAATGTTCCTACTATGCATGCGGCTTTTTATAAATAGTCTTTTGTTTCCGTAAAAGTTCATCCTGTATGTTTTGCTCAGACAAAGTGGCAGAGCTGATCTCAAAGTGCCTGCAGGCCCGGGACATGGCCTACTGCCCCTACAGCCACTTCCCTGTCGGTGCCGCCATTCTAACAGCAGATGGCGCCATAATCACAGGTAAGAAACAATCGGGCGGCTCCAACAGACGATCCTGATGATAAGATATTGAATAAAGTATGTCACTAGGAATACCTAAATGGTACTGGGAGGATGGTAGAGTTTGGCTGGGAGAAAAGCCTTCAGGGTAAAGACAGTGACGTTCATACACTGGAGGAAGACTGCAATGTTTGTCAGTGCAGCTTATAGAGATCCGGACCCCACGTGACCACCAGTGTTCGGAACACCATTTTGGCAGTAAAAATGACCAGCGCCAGCGCCGAAGCTTTCAAACCATCGGAGTACTCATCTCACTTTAATTCGAATGTCATTGAGCTTTATATTAAAAAATTAAATAGATTAAATATTACCGACCCATACAATTTCACAAGTATCTCCACTGAAAAAGACGTCTCAGATCTGCAGTATCCGGATATATATAACTACCTGATAAACTTTCCATCGTCCTTCTCGGGTGACTCTCTAAAAGCCTACAAAAGTTTGGAGGGTTACAAATGGACTCAGTCTGGCTTTTTGGTTTATAATTTTACCAAGTCCATGCAAGTGGAGTTTAACAGGTTAAGGAACTTTGATATATTCACCTGGGAGGGATGGCTTTTGCAGATAGCTTTGTCTGCTCTGTCTTCTGTAGCTTTGCTTTCTGTCGTCTGTTGAAAACCTCCAGTCTCATTTTTCTTTTCCTCTTCTCTGGAGATGGCACGTAGTTGAAAATAGATGGAACAAAGTCCGGACTCAAGAGATTATCACTCTTTCTCCCTATAAAATAAATAGAAACATTTCAGTATTGAACTGGGTTTTGTTTACTACGTTAGCACTAGCTTACAAA
The DNA here is from genome assembly GCA_037039145.1 of Fundulus diaphanus. Taxonomy (NCBI): domain Eukaryota; kingdom Metazoa; phylum Chordata; class Actinopteri; order Cyprinodontiformes; family Fundulidae; genus Fundulus; species Fundulus diaphanus. Next base: position 22,462,486 of record CM073131.1, read on the forward strand.
ATATGACATTGTTAGCCCCACGAATTGCATGCTGTAATTCAACTAGTTAGTATTAAACTGATCAGAAACCAAAATTATAGCCTATTAAATAATGAAGATACTTATGTTAGTAAGCTTTATATTTGGTAACTTACCTGATATGAAGTGATCGCTGCACAAGCGGAATCCAACGGCTGGGGGGTCCCATCTTTCAGTCTTGTTTTGCCTGCTCCTGGTTCTTTTAATGGCACTGATCCACCTAGCTCGCCTCTCCACATCTTTAGGAATGCGGTAAAACGACAAACCTTTCTTTTTCCCTCGTTTATTTGTGCAACCTGGTGCACCACAGTTATCTACCATGTTTAGCCTTCTTCACCACCACAGTCTGCCAATCTGCCGAATGCTGCCAAGATGGCGGTGCCCACGGTTTCCTGTCCCCTAACAACGTCATCCCCTGGAACTCAGTTTATACAGTATCGTTTTGCAGCAAACATAATCTCTACAGGACACGCAGATCCAACTCAAATCCAGTTCTGCTGCTACAGTTTAATTTGTGAACACTTCAGGGGTTCAGGTTGGGTTATTTCAACACAATATAATATTCAGTCATGTTCACAGAGAGACAGACAGCTGTTGTGCTCGTTCAGCAGAGACTGGAGGTGTAGGTGACCTGAGGGGTCTCTGTTGGCTCATTCTAAAGAAACATCAATTTTAGTGTTTCAAAAAATTTTGAAAAACATTGTTGCATTTTGTTTTGTATTTTATTCTTGAAATTTCATATTATGGTTTGATATTGCACTATCAAACCCGTTGGCACCATCAACTTGTGTTGATGGGGCTCGTCCCCACAGCCATCTATGGAGGGAAAAGTGTTCTATTTTGAGTTTAAAAATGTTTTCTACCATTGAAAATGCATACATGTTTTACCTAACTATCAAATATATGATATAAATGACACACTGAAACAAATTGCTCATTAATATTATAAAAAAATATCCAAAAAGTAGTTGTCCCCTGCAGTCATGTCACTGTTACCATGCGACAAAAATATTTTATTTCGGAAATGGAAATCAAACTGATGACATCACTTCACTTCCTCTGACCTCTTTCCTGAAGATCTGCGAAGAAGGGCCATGGTAAGAACACGGTGTCTTTACAGTTTTCAGAAATATTAATTCAGTTCAATTCAATTTTGTTTATTAGCACCAATTCACCACATGTGTCGTCTCAAGGCACTTTACAAAGTCAAATTCAATCAATTCATCCAGACAGATCGGTCAACCCCCCGCCGCCCCGTCATCAACTGACTCCAGCATTTCATGGTTCAGAACTCTTACAAATCCAGGAATTAATAATGAAACTCGTAAAGCTTGATAATAAAACCAAACTGTGTACATTGCACACCATTTACATCATCTGACACATCTGAATTTTCTTCTCAGGCTGTTTCCTTCAGTGCAACCTCATATTGACTTTCATGGCTGCTCTTCTTCACATTATTTCTCGCTCTTACACACACACAGACATGTTTGAATTCATATATTTGTTTGATTGTCTATGCCACAGTTTATAAGAGGTTGCTCTTGTTGCGATGAAACAGTGGGATTTTGGACCAAATGCTATTAAAGACCAACACATTGCACAGTGATGTGATATATGTTATAATGATAAACCCTACACTGGTATCATCCTGCAACTGGAAGAAAACCACAAAAAAGTCAAGTGCGTGCACTGGAAGGGACTTCACAAGTTCTCCTGGCCAAGCCCCAGAGAAAACGCCAGCTGGTACAGTGACGACCAGATCATGTGCCCGATTGCAGATTCTGGGAGGTCATCATAAGGAAGCCGGAGAAGTGGAAAAAGTTGCCACGAAATGTAAATTGTTCCAAGTTTGTTGGTGGAAACCCGACCACTTTTCTCTGTAGTAGTGAACAATCTTAACTTGGTTAAACAGTTTAGTTGTTTGTGAATGGACTTCATGTGTTCTTAAACTATTCAGAACCTGTTATAATTTAACAGTTCATTTGCTTTAAAATGAGAATCTTTGGCCTTCTCCCTGGTGATTCATTGTATCACTGGTGTTACCGTTAGGTTTTTCTGATGTCATATTTATAAAATGTGTCATATTTCACATAATAATCAATACATTTTGTGCATCATTCATTGTTTATATGAGATTTTTCAAAGATTCTCATTGTTACAGAAAATACACAGTAGTGCACATAAACAAGTCATTCAATCACATTTTTAACAAACCCTAACAAATTATTAAAATACAGTCTCCTGTATGACATCTTGCCATCCCAAAAGTGGATGTTTCTGTAGAATAAACCTGTATTTTAGTGCATATGAGAGGACGAGTCAACCCGTCCTCTGCTGCTTTTGGGTACTGTGTGTTGCCGGCTTTCTGCCATTCTCACCACTCTGACAACTGATGTTGCATTTCATTTGCCTCAGAAATGGTAAATAGGAGATGAGTTTGGGGTAAAGCCTAGTAAAATGCGTTCCAGTTAATACAGTTGGAGAAGTCGAGATCCCAAATAAAAACAAAAAAATAAAAGGTTAGGATTCCAATATGGCGACAGCCAGGAAAGCTGTTGTTTCTTTCATACCACCTCATAGAAACGTCCTTTAAAGCTGTCCTTTCCACATGCAAACACCACTTTTAATTTGTTCAGCTCAGAGTTGCAGCCGCTACATGTAACATGGCTTCAGACGCACTCTTACAACTGTGTCTTGTAAAACAAACATGCTTTCATCAAAGCTTACTGTTGTTGATGCAAGGAGCTGCCATTTTGGATCCGACAATCAACCTTAAAACATTTTTCCGAATTTCCAAGGGGAAAGTCCGACTATAGCAGCCGTCACGGTTGATTTTTCTGATCGGAATCCCGAATTTCAGAATTCCCAGTGCAAAGGGAATGCAGCACGAGCACCTGCAGGTGTCAGACACACACTTATTTCCACACATACACTCACCCACACACAAATAATCCAAATGTTTGAAGGTCGTACAAACACAGGTTACTATTACAGCAATGGGGCCTGCCTACTTTGATGCTGGATCCAGCCTTGATTTAATAAAATCAATCACGCCACTAGAGCTCCGTCATGAATTATCCTGTTAACCAAGAAAATCTGCCCCGCCACAAGCAGGCAACCAGCTTCTTTATATGGTTTGCCTGAAATGCCCTGACAGGACCTGTGGGGGAAAAAAGACGAAAGGACAGACAGACAGACGAAGCTAAAACTGCAACGGCGCATCAGAAATAACATCAGTTTAAGTAATGTAACAGTTGAACAGATTAATCTTCTGGATTTGAACCAAATAAATTATGGAGCCCTTTAAAAAAGAACAGTCTACGTGTTTCCTCATCTCCAGGTTGCAATGTGGAGAACGCCTCCTACGGTCTGACGGTGTGCGCCGAGAGGACGGCCATCCAGAGAGCTGTAGTTGAGGGACACAGACAGTTCACCGCCATCGCTGTGACATGGTAGGACACTGTGAGCTTCACAAAGGTGGTGATTCAAACAATGCCCTCATCATTCATTCATCTTCCTGTTCCCTTAGTGATGTCAAAGACCGTTTTGTTGGACCGTGTGGAGCATGCAGACAGGTTCTCGTGGAGGTGAGATGTTCAAAAGAACAATACTCCAATGTGTATGTAATTTATCTTTTCAGGATTCAGGATTAAGTGAGGATATTGGGAACAGGAGCCCAACTCCTCTCCTCCCCATTTTCTCAGGCCACTGGGTGTCCGTCCTTGTCTGTGTTTTGGGATGTTGTCTTAACTGAGCACTTTTAAGTACACACAAGAAAATCCAAAGTGTGTTTTCACAAAACAGAATTAAACCAAAACGTGTAAATAAATAATTCAAAGCCAGAATAACTGGAACCCCAGTGAGGATGGAGAAACTTCACTTATTCCAGGAATATAATCCCCCAGTAACATATTTAGAAATAGCCCAAATTTAATCAGAGGGAATTCCTTTTGTTGTTAAAACCTTTGTTAAGACAAACATTTTTTTTTTGCTTGTTTTCTTTTTTGATGGTGTTTTTTTTTTCATGAACGCATCACTTCCATACTCTTTGGCACCCCCTGCTGTTAATAATGTATAAATCCCTTTTTGCAAAACGAGACTGCTCTTCTGTAACCTTTGCCAAAGCTGTAGCATTCAAGAATCTTTAATTATTTGTCCAGAGTCTTCTCTCCAGCTCACTCCACAGTTTCTCTATAGGATTTGGGTTGGCTTAGATTGTCAAAGCGCAAGGCTTGAGTCTGCCGAACCACTTCTTTGCTGTTTTGTCAAATCCTTTGGATGATTATCCCGCTCCATTTTAGTTTTATGGCAGACACCACCAGATGTTAGTTAAAATTTAATCATATGTTAAAGGAGCCATGCCCCCCAAATAGGCTCCCAGGCCCTTTGGAAGAGAAACTGGCCCACAGCATCACAGCACCTTCAACATATATATCAGTGGGCTGAGGTCTTTAGGCTTTATTCATTCCTTATTGTCACCGTGTGTTACTGTGGTGAAATTCCTTTCAGGACATAAACTTAGAGTACACACAAAAAACAACAGACAGTAAACATGTGTACAGCTTTTCTTTCTTTTCACATTAGAGCGTGCAAAAGATACAAATATCAGAGTCCGAGGGCTTTGATATGAGTCCATCCACAAATGATATGAGCCATGTTACATAGATTAGTCCGTCCTTCATGAATCACAAGTAATGAGGCAATAAGGTGCTTTCATGCATTGAGGCCACATTTACAGAAAGGTGTATTTGATATTCCTGCGAGAAGAGTGGGCAAATAGGCAATAACAGTACTTCACCTAAACTTCACCACCGTGTTTGTGAGGTGGACAGCAGAACAGTCCTGGGTGAAAAGGGTGAAGAGAGCAGGGCTGAGGACACAACCCAGCGGTGTTCCTGTGTTGAGGATCAGTGGAGCAGATGTTCCCTATCATCACCAAATGAGGCCTGTTGGTGAGGAAGTCACTGATCCAGCACCAGAGAGGTGTGGATAATCCCATGTTGTGGAGCTTCAGAGCCTACATGTCTGGTAGCACGGTGTTGAATGCTGAGCTGAAGTCCATGAATAGCATCCTAACGTAGGTGTTGGGATGCTGCAGATGAGTCAGAGCCGTATGCAATGCCATCAACACATCATCCTCCGTGGAGCGATTCTCCCTGTAGGCGAACTTCAGGCTGTCCAGGCCAGCAGGGATGGCGTCCTTGATGTGTTGCGGGAGGATCCTTTTGAAGCACTTCATGGTGATGGGGGTCAGAGCAACAGAACAATAATCATTGAGGCACATGATGGTTATGTTTTTTGGGGACAGGCACGATAACAGATGATTTCAGGCAGGCAGGGACCATGGAGAGCTGCAGGGGGAGGTTGAAGATGTCCAGAAAGACACCTGCTAGCTGGTCCGCACACGATTTAAGCGTCTGACCTGACACCATGTCTGGACCTGCAGCTTTGTTGGTGTTGATTCTCTTCAAGGAGGAGGTCACTTGGAGCAGCTGCAGGACAAGAGGCTGATGCTGCACCTTTGGCTGAGGAAGATGTTCAGACTTCCTGCTGCTTGGAGAGTCGAAGCGTGCGAAGAAGCTGTTTAAGGTGTCGGGGAGAACCGGGTCATTGCTGGGCTGCTGGTCGCTGAACCTGATGTCTGCGATGGTTCAGATGCCTCTCCACATGTCACGTGCATTGCTGTTGCCCAAGTGGTCCTCGATGTGCTTATTGCATCTGTGTTTTAAATAGTTATCCTTTCATAAAAGACCCACCTCAGGTTTTTTCACTTAATATCACTTTAGCTTCTGAAACTCCCCACAATTACAGTTGTGACAGCAAGAGAGGTATGTGCCCTGGATTCTCTCCTATTCAACCTGTTGGTGTATAATATCTAATTATTTTTATGGACCCCACACCCCCAACCCCACTGTGGATGCTGCCAAGAGAAACATGGGTCCTTATTCTGTCTCATTGTCAGTCACTAAAAAAAATGGGTTGTCACAGCATCTGATATTTCATCCTCAGAGAAATAGAAGGCCCTTAACTGATAATAAAGCTGCTAGAAACTTTAATCAACTTAAAAAGATGAAGTATACTTTTAAAAACTATTTAATAATTTATATTTATTTTAAAGAATTGTTTGGGGTGGGGGTAATTCTCCCTCAATTGCAGCAACTTGCTGCTTTGGAGCCCATGGTGACTCTTTGGGGACTCTGTATTGGCTCTCAATACAGAACTGAACAATGTTTTTTTTTTATATTAAGCTAATACAGAGCTAATACAGAGATATGTTATCCAGTTTTTCTGTGTTTTATGCAATTTCTGCATAGAGTTTAAACACCTGAATGACATTAAAAGGTCAAAGAATTACAGCAAATTATGTTTTCCTCTTACTTTTCACTAAACTTGAAACTTTCTACTTAAGATCAGGTATTCGTTTGATTTGGTTTCATGGGTGTTCTGGTTTTAAAACTTAAAAATCAAAAAAATTTTAACCATAAAGAAAATATTTTAGATAGCATTTAGTATACTTGAATCATTCAAAGGGTCATGGTCACAGGATTTTGTGGCTCAAGACGAAATCTACCGTAGGTGCGAGGACAAAAATGGCTCTTTGGATGGTAAAGGTTTCTGAAGTCTGCATGAGTGAATTTGTGAGAAACAGTTATTTCTGAACATGTGTGGTATGTGATATGTCTACGGCAATAAAAGATTTGTTTTTATTTTAATGCTTTTTATACATTTGCAGTGAGGAAATAATTGTGTCTGAGGTGATCTGAACTCATTACTTGACCCAAATGTCACACCTTTGTACCGTTCTGTCTCATTCAAGTTATGTTAACGTTATATATTTATAGAAAATGGGAAACTTAGACTGGAGGAAGCTTCAGTGTTGTCAGAAACCTTAAACACAGATATCACTGTTAGAGTACAGTCAGAACAGGTCAAGTAATGCAACATCAGGGGGAGTTAGGTGTGTCAGTGTTTTGCGAACGTTGGAGCTTTAGAGAACATTCTGTTCTGGTAAGATTTCATGACTGGTTCCTTAGTCAGTCTGAAATTACAATTCCCTTTGAAAAAGAATAATATCAATTCTTGTGTTTTTTTTTCTATGACCCACAGTTTGGATCAAACTGGACTGTATATTTGACCAAGCCGGATGGAACTTACAAAGAAACTACGCTCGGTGAACTGCTACCTTTGGCGTTTTCCCCTGAAGACCTCGCTAAGAAGTGATCACGCTTCCACAGCGTCTTCTGGTGGCCCAAGACATGTCTGGGAAACAAGCTTCAGTCTCACTCTACTTCTTTGTAAATCTCATTGTTGTCTCAGAGAAATAAATCAGATACTTTTGGGATCTCCCTTCAAGTCCCCCTTCCCCCTTTAAACACTGATAATATTTTAACAAGACCAAAAATGACGGAAGAAAACGCACTATGTAGTAAACCATGTTTTATTTCAAGTGCATGACCATAATCATACAATTGATGTAATTAATGTGTGTCAAGTTTCTTTTAAACCAGAAGTCCACGATTAAACATTTTTGCTTGATCTCAGCAACATTCACTTGTGTCCAGTTACATTTAGCCACGCACACCCTGCAGAAATTAAATAAATCAGAAAAAATGTCCAGTCTGAACTTCATTTGGTGAAATCCAGAAGTAATGAAAAGGATGATATGATGGTCAGATTTATCTGCTAAGATGGCTGCTAAATAATTTTGGCAGACCTGTTTGAATTCATAAGAATGTCTAAAATGTAAAAGAAAAGAAAAAAGACATCTAAGTATTATAAATAATAACAATTATTATTATTATTATTATTATTACTATTATTATTATTATTATTAATGTTGAGGAAATGAGAAGGAAAAGATTACGTAAGTATTGTTGTGTCATGTGATGCGAAGTGGGCGTGGCACCGTTTCCCGGAAACATGGAGGCTGTGCTGAGTGATGTTGTAGCTCCCGAGGACCTTAAAGTAAGTTTCACGTTATTAACCCTCCTGCCGCGTTATTAAACCAACATATAAAGCCGCGGGGACGAGCACAGATGTCCCTGTAGCGTCACTGGTCTTGGCAAAGGCTGAAACTGCGAGAAAACACACCTTGTCGACGCGCCTGTCGCGTCACGTAGCTTGCTAACGCTAACGCTAATGTTCATGTTTTATAAACTTTGTCACTTGGTGTTAGTGAAACTCACGCTGGAAATCTGGTCTAAAACCCAGTCGCTTTCGATTAATTAAACATTAAAAGACTGATAATGATTAATTATCGCTGCTTACAGACGCTAGAAGTCGACACCATTTACTGGTAGAGAGACAGAGCGGCTGCTGTCAATAACCGGGTTTCTATAGGCCACAACTGATCCACTTTCACTCTGATAAACTTGTTTGTTGTTGTTGTTTTTTTTTCTGTTGCAGAAATTCGAGAAGAAGTACAACAACGAGCTGCTGAAGGGAGCCGTATCCAAAGAGACAAAGTTTGAGTATGCTTGGTGTTTAATCAGGAGTAAATACACGGAGGACATCAAGAAGGGTGTGCTGCTCCTGGAGGGTAAATTCATGGTTCCTCTTTAAATCATTCAGTTATTCATAGTTTATTCCTGTAAGCTGCAGGAAGCAGTCTGTTAGAGTCGCTCTGTGGGCTGATTTGATGTGTTGATTTATTTAATTTTTTTTTTTCTCTCTTAGAGCTGGTTCACAAATCATCAAAGGATGACTCCCGGGACTTTCTCTTCTACCTTGCAGTGGCCAACTACAGACTCAAAGTCAGTCGTGTTAATGTGAATCTTGTTTCCTTTCACAAATCAGAATCAAAATACTGTCTTCTGTCTAATTTGTCCGAGCCAAACGGCGATGGTTCAGTTTTAACCTCCTTGTCAAATCCTACCCACACCTCACTATTTCTACATGCCTCTGCTTCTGTTTTCTTCCTGTAAACTTAACCACTGGGCATCTGGTCAATTTACCTTTGTGTTTGAATGTTTAATGAATTTTGGGGGGTGACACATCCTAAAAATGCTGAGATCTCTCATATAGAGTTTATTTAATTGTTTTTAGAAGATTTTATTTGATTGTGGTCCTAATCCCTGTCAGTCCCCACTTCTGAAATGTGAGAGGTCATGACCCGTGCTCAAACCCAAATACCTCTGATCGACAGCCTGCTGACAGATATCATTTATCAGAGTCACATAATCACATTTCACTATAGCAGAATATGAGTAGATTATTCAAAATTACTTGATTTAAATCACCAGTTGTCCAATCAGGCAGGCACAAACTAGACCAAAACAGCAAAGTTTTTAAAATGCCACAGGAGAGAAATCACCAGAGCCCCAACCTAATGAAAAAGAGAAACTATTACTCTTCTTATCACCTCCGAGCGATTAGTTAGCAATAATAATGTGAACCTTTTGAAATTTTTATTCAAAAAAATAATTTGTTCGTCAGATGATTTATTTCAATATCCTCAGCCGCACATCGCTTTTCTAAGACGACGAAGGAACGCTCTCAGTTCTGAACAATTTCTTTGTGCTGCTCTTCATTTTTATGCCAACGGCAGCTTTTTAATAACGTAGGAGACGCAGAAAATCTTTCAGAGGCAGCTGTATGTTGTGCTGTCAGAAATGTTCCTCAGTTATAGTTTAAAGGTGTTCCAGAATGAAAGCAATAATTTATTCTGTATCAAATTTTGGCACTTCCAGCTCTAATTTTCCATTCTATATAGCCTAAGTGGTTAATATAAAGTGAGGTAGGCACAAATTAAACACCTACGAGACAATCAGTGTCAACTCGTTTTTTAGAAGGATTGGTGAACAATGGCAAAAAGATGAACATATCAGTTATTTCAACAACACACACCCTCCCATCATTAATTGCATATGTTGAATATAGCCAATTAATGCTTTAGTTGAGTACCGTTAAACATAAGAACACTTTTAACTTAACCTTACCTGGTTAAACTGCACTTCATCATGATTTGCTGCCATGTCCTTTCAATGCTTTTAGTAATCAATGCCTCCCCCCCCCCACACACACACACACACACACACACATACTCCCCCTTTTGTGTTGAACGAGTGAAGTGTGAGAAAACAGCTTTAATTCTCCATCACATAACTTTCATATTGCGCATGCATTGACTGTTTCAACAATTCTCTCTTGCGGTTTTCAGCAGCAACGGCGTTGTTTCTTATGGTTTAATATTGTCCATATGCCTTCTTTAAAGATTTCTAATTATACTCGCAGGACATGCGCACTTCCAAGCTTATTTCCTGCCGTTGCCATGGTGAATCACGTTATTCGCGTTCCATTGATCGGACTTTTTTTCATGCTCATGCATCTGTTCTGAAACCAGAAACGCTGAGCATGACAGAGTGAAGTCGAACTACTCAGAGTTGCAGCTTTCTACTCAGTGTAGATCAGCCGTTTTTTATGAAACGAGGCTCAGAACAAAGACGCACAGCGCAACCTGCCCAACCATAAAGGCGTCTGCCCAACCCATCAATCAGCGGTGCGCTCCGATCAGCACCTGGCGCTCACTGAGCCGGGCCGTGGTATACCATCACACCAGAGTTGCAAAATGGTAAAAAAAAAATAACTTGGTTTATTATTATGTTGTTTACAGTTCAGCTTGGATTTTATTTACTGCGCAGCATAGCTTTGCTGTGCGCGCTGAAGCCAGATGCTGTGCGCGAATGCACACGCACGCAGCTTAGAGGGAACACTGCTTATAAACACAGTTTGGCGCGTCAGTCAGTTCGAAACAGTTCCTGCATCAGTCACGTGACTTTCCCATTGCGATACACACTTCGACACGCATCGACACAGGTTTCGCTCTGTGAGCTCGACACATGCGTCGACGCATCGGTGTTGCCGGACCCATCACTACTACAAACCAAACGAAAGTGTTAGGTTTTATATTTAATTAGGTTATTCACGTTTTACTCTTTTCCTTTGACCCTTTGGTGATTAAATCACGTGAAGTCACGGATCGTACTATTTTTTTGCTTGTTTAACGGACATCAAATGTTTTTTTTGTTTAGTAAACTTTGCATGTTCCCGTTCAGTCGGAGACATCCGCTGAGCATTTTTACTGTTGCTGTAAAAAAACAAATGGCAGGTATCGTCAGAGGTTTACATCCACTCATCATCATTAAGTTTATATGATGTGTTTTATTCAGGGGTTTTTTTCTTTCTCAGGGTGGAACACAACAAAAAACTACAAGTAGTTTAAGAAAATATTGTGGATTTCCTCTGTTTAATTTTCTCCCTTTTAACAAGACCTAACTTTAAACCCAAAAGCTTAACTTCATCCTTCACGTATATTTGGTTAAAGTGTCAAATCATGTTTCAGAGAGAACTGGATTTTTGAAGCCATCAAGGAGCTTCTGGTGTGATTCTGCTTATCAGAAATGGTAGAGTTCATGTAACCGTAGTCCTTAGGTTTTCATCGGCCTTCGTGTCAGGTTCATGTCAGACGCTTAATGTTGGTCTGCTTTACCCGTTCCCAACCCTGTGTTGATGTGTTTGGGATCGTTAGCCAATTAGAGGTTGATGTTCCAGCAACTTTCCGTTTAACACAGGTTAGAGCCAGGTTTCCTTCCCTCAGAGGTGACGGTAAATGTTGAACGTTTGAAACTCGGAGGCAGTCGGGCGTTCCAGGTAGACAACGAGCCTAAGACACGTACCAGCGCCGAGTTCTGAATACATTAAACTTCTGGGAGGATCCGGATCCCGGTTCTGTTCACGGTTTGCACCGGGAAACCCCCCGTTGTACATTAACTGTACCGATTTTCACACGTTTGGACAGAGTTTTCCAAGACGTTTCCTGATAACTACAAAAACTGTAGCGTGTCTCTGCGATTTGCTATTAGACATTAACACAATCCTAGGGGGTCGGTTAGGTTTTTATTTTTAATCCCTGTGCGGATTAGAGGAAATCCTCAATTTTGTTTAACGTTTTTATTTAAACTCAAAGATTCTGTGTGATAATTACACCCTTTAAAAAGAACAGCTTAAAGGAACCGTTAAAACCTGCCGTTCATGCTGATAAGTACACATTTCTGACACTTCTACCACTTGCCTTTGACAAACGAATGAGAAAATATGACTTTTTTTACTTTTGTAATGTTCACAAGTCACAGCAGAACTTGTCTTCAGATCAAACAGAAACCCGCGGATCGTCATCCGGTGCGTTTCTGTCGCGGCCGCTGACGGGACGCCTTTCTTCACACGAGCCCTCCAACCTCGATAAATGTGCCTCGGTTCAGTTTTAATGAAGAAAATAATAAAAAAAAAAAACGACTGGCTCTGCCGGTATGTCTAACAATGATTTCCAGACGTGTGACAGCAGCAACCACAAAGGTCACATCCTATAGGCGGCCACGGGGCATTAAGCGGTGACAGCGCAGGAAACGCAGCACATCTGAACAGGTGGAAAACTATCCTTCTCTCCTCCGGACTTTGGCGATATGCATGTTGGATTTATGGGGAACGCCGGCGGCCGCGTTGTTGAGTGAAGCGGGGGGGAAATGTGCAGAAAAAGATGATGCAGGTTGTTCTGAGAGTATCTGTGATTTATGTGTCTGTGGGGGGTTCCTCACCTGC